>JADMNL010000023.1:122050000-122187500 GCA_016271365.2 Neoceratodus forsteri
CCAGGGTTGCCTGGCCCAGTCTGGTGCAATCAGAATCACTTTGCAGGGCTGGGATCTGATTTTTACCAACACCCTGAAGAGAAGGGAAAGGGGAAAAGCATACAGAACTTCCCTTCCCAATCCAACAGAAAGGCCCAGGGGACTGAGCCCATTACTGGAGGCCTGCAAAGAACAGAGGAAGTTGGTGGTTGTCTGGGGCTGCGAAAAGATCTATCTGAGGAGTGCCCCATCTGGCAAAAACTGACCCCAGCACTAGGGGATTCAAAGACCATTCGTGATGACCCTGAGAAATCCTGCTGAGGGCATCCGCTAGGACATTGTCCTTCCCTGGAAGGTGAACTGCTACTAGGAGGTGTTCAGAGTGAAGCAGAGACCATAACTTTATTGCTTCGGTGCACAAGGCTGATGACCGAGTGCCCCTGTTTGTTGATGTACCATTGTTGTGGTATTGTCTGTCCTGACCTGAACTACTTTGTTCTGGACAGATGCTGAGAAAACCTGAAGAGCTAAAAAGACAGCTCTGAGTTCCAATAGGTTGATGTGGAGCAGAGATTCCTGGGGGGACCACACTCCCTGAGTGGAAAGGTTGCCCAAGTGCGCGCCCCACCCCAGCAAGGAGGCATCCGTGGTGAGGGTGAGGGAATGGGAATGAAGGGGACCCCTTGTCTTAGATTGCTCTGATCCTGCCACCACTGAAGAGCTAGAATCAGAGTTGGGGTCACTGGGACCAATTTGGTGAGGGTCCCCTTTGGGACCAATAGGCCCTCAAATGAAACTGAATGTCTCTCATCTGGAATCTTGCTCCTTGCACTACAGCTGTGGAGGCAGCCATGTGCCCTAGAAGTTGCAGAAAGTGCCTTTGCTGGTCGAGAGACCTCAGGGTGAAAGAGGATGCCAGGGCAATCAGCTTCTTACCCTTTCTGAGGGGAGAAATGCCCTGGCCAACTTTGTGTCCAATTCCCCACCTATGAAAGTTAGTACCTGAACTGGTTCTAGAACTGACTTTGGTAAATTCAGCAGGAATCCCAGGGAAGTGAGAAGCTGCTGGGTGACTTGCAAGTGGGATTTACCTGATCTGGGGACTGACCCACAATGAGCCAGTCGTCCAGGTAGGGAAACACAGCAACCCCTTGCCTTCTTAAATGAGCCACTACCACAGCTAGACATTTTGTGAATACCCTTGGAGCAGAGGTAAGACCAAGGGCATTGCTCTGAACTGGTAGTGACCTGAGGGCAGTTCGACCTGAGGTATTTTCGGTGAGAAGGCCTGATCAGGACATGAAAATAGGCATCCTTGAGGTCCAGGGAGGCTAGCCAGTCCCCTGGCCTGAGGGAGGCAAAATCATTGCCAGAGTTAACATTTTGAACTTTGGTTTCAAAAGATGCTTGTTCAGGTACCTTAAGTCTAGAATGGGCCGCCATTCTCCTGTCTTTTGGGGTAAGAAAGTATCTGAGTACAGCCCTTGCCCTGTGACAAGGAGGAACCCCTTCCACTGCTTTGCAGTCTAGGAGGGAAGAGACCTCTGCTTCCAAAGCAAGGGCCTCTAAAGGGCTTGCAGGTGGAAAATGTCTGGTTCTCATCTTTGGAAACTGTTTGAAGCCGAGAACCAGACCCTGGCTTACTACCTCCAGAACCCGTCCGAAGTTAGGGACACCCAGTTCTGGCTGAAATAAGCCAACCTGCCTCCAACTGGTACAGGAGAATCGGCCCTGGGCACCCCATCAGGGTGCCTGCTTGGCAGTAGCCTTAGGCTGAGGGGTGGGGGACGGTTTACCTGCGCCCCGCCTACCTCTGCCTCTGAAAAACCCTCTGTGCAAAAGCAGGAGGCTTGGGATTGATAAAAGGCCTGTGGAAAGGCCTGCCCCTACCTCTGGAGTGTGCCTCTGTGGAGTGGCATGCCTCCTTAGCCTGGGCACTTTTGTAGGTAGTTCTGTATTCATCCATCTTTTCATATAATTTTCCGTTTGCTCTCCAAACAGAGAATTTCCACCAGGAAAATCCATAGCCTTTGACTGAGTATCCTGTGACAGATTAGTGCACCTGAGCCATGCCAACCTACGGAAAGCTACAGAAGTGGCCATGACCCTAGAGGAAACATCATTAACGTCTACAACAGTATGAAATTGAACTTTAGAGGCTTCAATGCCATCAGCAGCCACCTGTTCCAATTCACTAGCCAGCTGGTCATGGGCCTGCTTGGCTAACTGCAACACTGTATCCCATCTAGATTTCTGATATCTAGCCACATAAGCCATATAATTTGCCTGCCTGAGTCCCAAAGAAGCTGCCATATACTGTTTTTGCCATGGCATCAATCTTCCTGGAATCCTTATCAGGAGGATGTGAGGCCAGGGGATATTACTTGTCACAGGCTGCAGCTTGTACCACACCTACATGACTACACTGCTCAGTGAGGAAGTCTGTATCAGGGCCTGATAAGTATACCTTCTGTCCATTTTTATCTACAGGAGGGACAGAATGAGGATTTTTAAAATTTTTGTTTGCTTCTAAATGACTTATGCAAAGGAATAGACAACCTCCTAGACTCTGGATATCCATCATCTCAACATAATCAGGCTCCTCTTGCTCATCCACAGCCTCTTCCAAGGAAGCTGGAGGGTTTCTGCAACCTTTTGTAAAACATAAAATGAGAAGGGGACTCAGACAGCATAGGGGAGATTCTAATGGTCTGTCTGGAGAAATGTCCGTTCAATGGGCACGCTCCAGACCCTCCCAGCCGCATACATAATGATCAAAATCTTCCTCCCTCCTGTGGTTCATAAAATTCCTCAACATCATACTCTTGAACCACTGGAACGACGAACCAACCTTTGCCAGCTGTTGGTGGTTCGGCCGGTCCCTGAGACAGTGACTGGACAATCTGTATGGCTTTAGCTATCTCTGCAGCAGTTGGAGAGGCAATCTTGCACTCCAGACCTGCTGATTTCTTAGATTTTTTTACTGGGACTGGTTCCTCAGAACCAGCCTTCCTTTTGCCCGAGGAAGTCTCGCCCTGGTCAGAGGGCACTCCCTCTGGTCCAGTGGGTGCTGGACCGGGCTGGCCATCCGGGTCAGCGGACTTTTTGGCCTCTCGTTCCCTGAGCCGGCCCAATCTTTTCTCCAGGGTGGCTGGGAAATTCTTACACACCTGGCAGTCTGACCGAGGAGGTTAGCCCCCAGACAATAAACACAGTGTGGCCAGCCTTGGCAAAGGCTTCCCACAAACATCACAGTGTTGAAACCCAGTGGGCCCGGTTTTCTTTTGGGTTTCTATGACATAATGCCAGCCTATCCAAAACTTGCCCTTTTATGGCAGTGCCAGGCAAGACACCTTATCGGTTCCTAACCGTGTCACGGTATTTGAAAAACCCAATTTAAGAGATAGGTTTTTTAGAACCGATAAGAACCGGGAACCGCACTAAAAGCCCAAGCTATTATTTAAAATTGTTTTTTAGCAAACCGATCGGTTCAAAACCGAACCGATAATTAATTTCCACACAGACTTTAAAATCCTGTACTTACGGTTTACCAGATAGAGCTTTGAACCCGAAATGCGGTAAAATAAATACTTGTGCGGTTAAAATGAACCGAAAACACTGCTTGAACAGAGAAATGAACCGAGTGAAGGAGCAGATCTCCGGAGCGACTGTTCAGTGAAGCGGAGTAAAGAATCTGACAGTTTCAGTTTGAAACTAGCCAGATAGAGCTTTCAGCAAAGCGCTCGCGCTTGGAACTCCAGTCAGCCTGGAGTTAACTCCTTCCTCTCCGGGGCAGTTCAAGTGCTGTGGCTAACTGCTAATTGTCATAATATAGCAAGACTTCATGGTGTTTGAATATAGTGTAAGCCTCTGTAGTCTGTGTTGTGATGAAGATTTATTTTATTTAGTTTTTGTTGACCGGGTAAGTGCACTTGACAAATCCTGCCTATTTTCAGGCACGACTTGGGGGAGGGGGATACAGATGAATGCCAACTGACTTTGAACCAGATGAAGCTGGTGGTGGTATTTTTAGTGAATGTGGAAATGCCTGCTGTCGATTGGGTACTTGTCTCCCGTCGACAAAGAAAGTCTTCTTGATAATATATGGCATATATGACTGTTGAACGGCGGTCAGGCAGGACATCTGGTGAAGAAATAGAAACAGAGAAGTTAACGGCAGATAAGGACCGCAAGGCCCATCCAGTCTGCCCATTTCTTTTTCTACCTTATAAATGTGCCATCAGCCTTTGCTCTGTCAGTGGCCTATCTATTCATAGTCATTTGTATTGCTCCCTTATGCCTATCCCATGCCTGTTTGAAGCCCTGCACTGTATTCATAGCCACCACTTCTTGTGGTAAGCCATTCCATGCATCCACCACCCTTTCTGTGAAAAAGAATTTCCTCACATTCCCCTTAATCGGCCTCCTCTAATCTCATGCTGTGTCCTGGTGTCCTGCTATTTTCTTATATTTAAACATGTTAGACTCTTTCACCTTGTTTATGCCCTTAAGGTGTTTGAATGCCTCGATCATATCACCTCTCTCCTCCTTTGCTCAAGGGTATACATATTGAGCTCCGTTAATCTGTCCTCATATGTCTTCTGATGCAGTCCCTGCACCATTTTGGTTGCCTTCTCTGGACTGCCTCAATTTGGTTAACGTCCTTGTGAAGGTGTGGCCTCAATACTACATGCAGTACTCCAGATGGGGCCTAACCAGTGTCTTGTACAGAGGGATTATGACCTCCCTCTACGACTTGTGATACCCTACTAATACACCTAACACCCCTAGCCTTACCTACTGCTTTAGAGGTCTGCTTGGATGATGTTAGGTCATCAGTGATGATGATGCCCAAGTCTCTTTCTTCCTTTGTGACTGCTAGCAACTCCTCCCAGCCTATAGGTGGCTTCAGGGTTTCTCTTCCCTATGTGCATGATTTTGCACTTCTTGCATTAAATCCCAGTTGCCACTCTTCTGACCATTCTGCTAGTTTATCCAGATCTCTTCTCATTCTGCCCACCCCATCTGGATCATCTACTCTGTTGCAGATCTTGGTGTCATCTGCAAACAGACAAGCCTTACCCTCTAGTCCATCTGCAAGGTCACTAATGAAGATGTTGAAGAGGACTGGCCCCAGGACTGATCCCTGAGGTACCCCACTTGTGACTTGCATCTCTTCTGACTGTATACCATTTACCACCACTCTCTGTTCCGATCCGTTCCGTTCCGATGCTTCTTGAAAAGGACTCGTTGTCGGAGCCTGTTAATTGAGCTCCTTGAGTCATCCATCCTTAAAACTCTTGTTTGAGTATAGGAATATGGTGCCGTGTATGAAGTCCGGGCACCCCAAGCTATAGGTTCAATCCATGTCCTAGACTGCTTGCAGAAGAGTAAACTGCTGTCAGAGCTGAAGCCAGAGAGATAATGAACTGAGACTACCAGGGACCACCCACTTTTATAGGCACAGCCCAGGAAGTGAGGTTGTGTGGTTGGTCCCTGATGTGGATACTGCTAGAGAACTGCTGTATTAGTGCGCCACCTATCGGGAACTCCCAGAAGTAATGACTTACTGCAAGAGACCATTCCATGGATGATCTAAAGTTACAAGAAATCTATATTTCTAATGGCATGGATACTGTTCACTATCCACACTGCAGCAGACTCAAAGCAGTTCCCCAGGAGCAGGGTTCAAGATGTGCACCCCTATTTGTGAATAAAGGCCCCAAAAGCAGCATCCTAATGTGATATAATGTCAATGCTATAACGGGAGATGCTCCGTGCAGCAGCCCTACAGACTTCCTGTATGGGGATGTCTCTGGAGGCAGCCACTGAGGCAGCGGTAGGTCTGGTGCAATGAGCCCCAAGTCCTCTGGGACACTTCCTACCGTCAATGAAGGATGTGATCCACTTGGCAATCATCTGATTTGCTGCTGGTCTGCCAGGTGCAGGTTCAGTATATGTTACAAATAACTGTCAGGCCTCCCCAAACTATAGCAGTGTGCTTCTTAAAATAAGAGCACCATCCACAGATCCAAAGTATGGCACTGTGGTCAGCCTCCAAAGATGGTTCATTAAAGTATACAAGAGGGTGAAACTTAGATAATACATTTGGAAGGAATTTCAGGTGGGAGCGAAGGACAACCTTGTCCCTGTTGAAGACCAGGTAAGGAGACTCTACTGAGAGCACCTGGAGCTTACTAATCCTTCTGGCAGATGAGACAGCCACCAAGAAGGCTGTCTTCCATGAGAGATTTGACATTTAACACCTGTGCACAGGCTCAAATGGCTTGCCCATGAACATAGCCAGCAGGGGCGGTTTATTTATTTTTTATTCATTCGGAAAGAAAGCTTTGAGCACAGCAGCTCTTTTACAAAAGGTTCCACATCAATGGACAAGAACAATGTACACAGATTAATGACAAAGTACGCAGTTCCAGAGGAACACTGTCAAGTAACAGTATCAGCAGGTATTTTTAAATTCATATTACAGCATAATGTGTTGTCAAGTGCAAATGACAACTAGTGCATGGTAAATAGCATTAATTTATTAGGAAGAGACAGTAGTAACAATGAGTTCTAAAATCAGTTACAAAAGACGAGTATGTCAGTTATAACAATTACATCAGGAACCAAGTGTCAGCACCTTGTTCAATTCTCTCTTAAACAGGGCTATCTGGGGGAGACCCAACAGGGATTCAGGAAGACTGTGCAGCCATTGGGGTGCTCTGACTGCAAAGGAATGCACGGCCTGGTTTGTTTTACAGAAGGATGCAGACAGGGCATTCCTGGACATATTCCTAGTGGAGTATTGGAGGGTGTTTTTTTTTTTTTTAATTTGCTCTGCTTTTTCACTCCTCCAAGGACCCACCCCATGCTCAGCCCAGTCACCTACCCCACCCCCCCATGGACTTACCCAAGCTGGAGATGTGCCCTGGCTCACCCCCCAAGAGGTGGGCGGTGGGAAGGAGTCTAACCACCCTTTGGATGCTGGTATACAGCCCCGGGATGCTTCCTTCCAGGGGCTATGCCCTACTTTGCCAAGGCGGGGCTGTTAGGAGAGGGCTCTCCTTCCCGTACGCTGGGATTCATCTCTGGTGGTGCCATTGGCAGTTGTGCGAGATCTGTGTCACGAGGCAGGTGGCATCCCGCTCGCCCCAATTTTCTGCCCCAGAAGGCAGGATGTGCAATGACGTCAAGGGCGCATACGTCAATGTCTGTCCCGCCTCCAGTAATGATGCAGGTACCAGCAGTTGCTCTCCTTTGGCCTACGACAGAGGTCAGTCATGTGCTGGATACTCAACCACCCTCTCCCCAGAGAATGAGAGCAGCCCCTAGGACGTGCAATCCTTCTCCCCCCTCTCCAAATCTCAGGTCTGTTCCCAAGCCCAGGATGTTGGCATCACAGGTGGAAGCCCTTACCATTGTGCCAACAGGCCTGCTACTGGAGTATCGGTTGGTTACTTGGTGAAGGAGGTTTTGTATTGCTGTCAGGTTAAGGCCCAGCAGAGCCCGAGCAGATAGGTCTAATATCTTAGTCTGTTCTGTAGGGGAAGTCAACTTGATAGGGAATATGCACACATTGAAGGGGACAAGTGGTCCAGGCCATTAAAAATGCACCCGACCACCTTCTCCTGGGCCGACATCAACATACCAGCCTTCGCCCGATATGCAGAGATGGCTGCCAGGTGCACCTTGAATGTTGTCGCTCGCAGTCCCGACAGAGAGGGAGCAAAAGGTACTCCAGGATGCTTGCCACAGGGCAGGCAAGGGGATCAATCTCCTTGCCCTGGCACCAAATGGAGAATCTTTTCCATTTAAATGCATGAACACCGGCAAGGCACCTCTTCTCTGGAGGTCTATACGTCGTGGAGCACACCATCTGAAAGACCCAAGACCTGGAACTCTAGCCGCTCAGGAACCAGGCTGAGAGATGGAAGGACTGAAGGTTCGGATGCAGAACCTTCCACTGTTGTCTGGTCAGCAGGTCTGGACAATGAGGCAACCGCTACAGAGGCCTGCTGCTAAGGCTGATGAGGTCTGCATACCAGAACTGTCTGGGCCTGTCTGGAGCTATCAGGATCATCCATGCCTTATCCTTCCAGGCTTTGACCACCACCCTGTGGATCAAGAGGAAGGGAGGGAGGGAAGGAATACACAAGGCCCGGGGTATGGGGCCTCATGAAAGAATCCCCCAACAGTTTCCTGAACTGTGGGGTGCAGTCACAAAACAGCCTCAGCTTTCTGTTCTCCCATGAGGTGATCAGATCCACCAAATGGAATCCCCACTGGAAGAAAAGGTGGTTTACCACCTCCTGATGCAGAATCCGCTTGTGACACATCTCTCCCACCTGACAGAGCACCATCCAGATGACTGTGAATTCCCATAACATGAACGGCCAGGAGACCTGCACCCAGACTGTGCATAAGGGTCTAGGTGCGGAGGACCTCCAGACACAGAGGAAGGGAGGGAGTTCTACCCTATCTATTCAGGTAGAACTTGGACATGGTATTGTTCATCCAGACCTGCACAAATCAGGCCACTAATCAGAGGAGAAAATTCCTCGAGAGCCAGACACACTGCACAGAGCTCCAGCAAGTTGATGTAGTATTGGGACTCTTGGGGTGACCAGAACTTGTGAGCTCTGTGGTCCTCCAGGCATGCTCCTCACCCCATCAGTGGCATGCCCATCATGAGCATGATGGTGAGCTCCAGGCAGGCAAATGGGATTCCTTCCTCCAGATACTGAGGGCCCAGCCAGTCCAGACGACCTAGGCAGTGGGATCACTGGCAGTCGCTCCCACTGCAGGTGGCGCACCTGCCAGTGTGCCCAGCAGACCACACTAGTGGTGGATGCCATGTATCCCAGCAGCTGCAGGAAATCCTAGGCACAGCGTGAATGCCCAATCTGAAATGATCGGGCAAAGGAAACAAGGTCCTGAGCCTGGTTTGCAGGGAGACATGCCTTGGCCTGCAGGGAGTCTAGATCTGCCCCGATAAACCGTATTACGTGTGAAGGGATCATTTCGGACTAGTCCAGGCCAACCAAACAGTCCCAAGTCTCTGAAGGCCTGGAGGGCCAGATCTCTGGACCGTTCGATGGCCTCCTTGAATGATCCCAGCTATCAGCCGGTCGTCCAGTCAGGAATACACCTGTACGTCCCTGCACCACAGGAAAGCTACCACTGCCATGTACTTAGTGAAGACCTTGAGTGTAGACCAGAAGCTAAAGGGCATGACCTTGAACCGAAGAGAATCTCCTCTGTGTGGAACCAGAACTACCGCCACTGGGACAGACAGACTGGAATGTGAAAGAATATGTCTTGAAAATCCAGGAAGCAGAATCACATGTCCTGCTCCAGGGATGGTAATACAGCTCAAAGTAATCATCTGGAACTTGTGCTTCTGCATGAACTGGTACAGGACATGAAGATCCTATATGGCTCCTCTGCCCTTTAGCCAGGACCTGCTGACTCAGGCTCCGGGACCTTGGTTCCTATGAACCTCAAATCCCTCCGTCTGCATGCCTGGCTCCAGAAGACGTATCATTGCTCAGTTTGGGGTATCTCATAAAGTGGCTAATGTCCTGGTGGCTGCCAGAAACCCTCTACTGGGACCACCTATGCTATGAAGTGGCAGGGTTTTGCCACCTGGCTTCTTCCCTTCATCGGGACCCTTTTACGTGTCTGATGAACAGAGTTCCAGAGTATTTTTTGTCCTTGTCTGATGCTTGCCATCAGTGCCTCCCCATAAAGGCCTCTTCTGCTTTGTGCTTTTTGTTATAGGGAGTATGGCAAGGAACTTCACAGGGCTGTGCGTGGCCGTCTCTCCAGAAGCATGGCCACGTCTACTGCCTGTTCAAGGACTGTCAGCAAGTGAATCTTGTGCAACTGCAACATGAAATACTTCCCACTGTTTCACCAAGCACTACAGTCTGGACATTGCCTCTAGAACGAGCGCAAGCTTGCTTCAGGGCCTTCTTTCTCAAACCCCTGGCCTCATGCAACCCACACTGTCTTGATGTCACTACTGTTTGGGACTCATTCCATAGGTGTGACCTAATGAAAGACATATCCCTGAAGAAGACAGAACAGTTACACAAGAACTTACCACAACAGTAGATCTTTGAGGAAATCTCTTTCATCAGGTCATGCTGTCCCACCTTCCATCCCTCTTGTGTCTGTTTCTTTACTGTCTGTCTCATTGCTCCAACCTTTTATTTTCTTTGCTGGGCACCACTTCTCTCTCTCCTTGGCCCCTCAGGGGAGACTTCGCTCTTCAGTCTCTGGGGGCACAGCCATCCTAGAATCCCTGCAGGGGGTTGGATTCAGGCAGCTGGTGCATGAGCCAACCAGGGACAAGTCAATTCTGGACCTGGTATGGACCAATGGGGATAGCGTCAAAGAAATACAGGTGGTAGGGCAGCTGGTGTCCAGTGACCACCACATGGTGAGGTTTAGCATGGAGACATGGACTAAATCAAGCCATACAAGGGCAAGAGTATTAGATTTCAGGAGGGCAGATTTCACCAAAATCGGTACATGTATACAAGCAGTCCTGGAGAAGGGAGAGATAGTAGATGGGGTGGAAAAACAATGGAAGAAACTGAAGGGAGCCATAGTGGATACAACAAACACATGTGTTAGGATAGTGACCAAAGGGAAAAGAAGGAGGAAACCACTATGGTTCTCCAAAGAGGTGAGGGACAAAGTCAGGGCTAAAAAACGGAGTTTCAGGAAATATAAGAGGAGCCAAAGGGAGGAAGACAGGGAGGTGTACCTTGAATGTCTAAGGGAGGCAGGGAAGACTGCTACAAGGGTGAAGGCGCAGACAGAAAAGTGTTTGCAGACTGTGCTAAGCTAAGGGGATAAGGCCTTTATAGGTACATTAGTGAAAGAAGAAACCGGGGGATTGTGAGACTCAAGAGGAGGAGGAAAAGTGTAAGGAAGGGGATCTGGACAAGGCAGAAATACTGAACAAACACTTCTGCTCAGTATTCACTAAGGAGGGCAGATCAAGGACCACAGTTGGGGTGCAGAGGCAATGGGGGGGGGGGAGAAGAGAAGTGGACACCAGTCCATTCACAGTGGAGAGAGTTCTGGAAGAACTCGCAAAGCTGATGGTGGATAATCCACCCGAGGATATTAAAGGAGCTGCGAAAGGAACTAGCAGCGCCTTTGGCGGCCCTGTTCACAGAGTCACTCAACATGAGTATCATTCCAGAGGACTGGAGAAGGGCACATGTAGTCCCACTGCACGAAAGTGACAGAGAGGAAGCAGGGAACTACAGGCCAGTCAGCATCACCTCAGTGGTGGGAAAGATCATGGAGACACTGTTGAAAGAAAGAACAGCGACACATTTGGAATCCAGTGGTGCGCAGGATCTGAGGCAACACTGATTCATAGCAGGAAGGTCATGTAAAACGAATCATAGTTTTTTTGATTGGGTGACAAGGGAACTTAGTCAGGGAGGGGCAGCAGACGTCGCCTACCTGGATTTCAGCAAAGCCTTCGACACTGTCCCACACAGAAGGCTGATTAACACGATAAGTAGTCTGGGCATGGGCGACAAAGTGGTGAACTGGGTTAGGAACTGGTTAATAGACAGGAGACAGAGGGTGGTAGTAAATGGGGTACAATCTGGGGAGAAGGGGTGACCAGTGGGGTACCTCAGGGATCAGTATTAGGACCAGTCCTGTTCAATGTTTTCGTTATTGACATTGCAGAGGGGCTGAAAGGAAAGGTCTGCCTGTTTGCAGATGACACCAAAATCTGCAACAGGATGGATACTCCAGAAGGGGTGCAGAAAATGAAGAGCGACCTGGAGAAGCTTGAAAGATGGTCGGAGATGTGGCAACTAAGGTTTATTTATTTATTTAGGGATTCGGATCAGTGCAAAATAATGCACCTGGGCAGAGGGAACACTAGGGAGAGCTACATGTTGGGGGGAGAGGAGCTGACTGTCACCAAGGAGGGAAGGGACCTAGGGGTTATCATCTCTGATGACCTTAAGGTATCAAAGCAGTGTACAAAGGCAACAGGGAGGGCCAGTGGTATGCTGGGGTGCACAGGCAGAGGTATCACTAGCAGGAGGTGGTGATGCCATTGTATAAAACATGGCTAAGGACTCACCTGGAGTACTGCATGCAGTTCTGGAGACCACATCTGCGCAAGGACACCTTATGGTGGTGACTATCCAGAGAAGGGCAACAAAGGTGGTGCAGGGTTTACACCACAAAACATATGAGGAGAGACTAAGGGACCTCAATATATACTTACTGGAGGAGAGGAGACAGCAGGGGGACATGACTGAAACTTTCAAGAACCTTAAGGGCATAAATAAGATGCAGGCAGGGGGAGCTTTTCCACTGTAGAAAAAGTACTAGAACAAGGCGGCACAATATGAAATTGGAGGAGGATAGATTAAGAGGCAATGTGAGGACGTTTTTCTACACAGAAAGGGTAGTCAACACATGGAATAGTCTGCCACAGGAGGTAGTGGGGACAAGCACAGTGGAGGTGTTTACGCATGCTTGGGACAGGCACAAGGGAAGCCTGAGAGGGGAGGGAGTGATGAGAAGCCATTGATCACATAGGATCAGTGGCCACATACAATATATAGGGCCTACAGGCAGACTGGATGGGCCTAGCGGTCCTTATCTGCCAACAATTTCTATGTAAAACAAATGAGGAGAGAGTGGGGCCGCCCAAGCATATACAGGGTGTGTGACATTGGGGAGTCATGTCGGCATGGGCAAACCCTAGTAGATTGCTACAGAAAGCTTGTGTGATATCCTAGCACCTGATGACTAAGTTCCATAAGTATGACCTGATGAAATAGATATCCCTAAAGATCTCTCTCTCTATCTCTCTCTCTCTCTTATATATATATATATATTTATTTTAAGTTTTGCTAACCATTCTGTGCCAGGTGCTTTGCATTTTCACAGCTCATTAGCACTTCAGCGTGCAAAACTGCTAATCAGTTTTTCAGCTTATTTAATACCCTAACATCTTTCACTTCCCTTGCAGACTGTTGTTGAGGGTGACACACTGTGTCTCATCTCAATATGCTGCTTTTTTAGGATTTGCAAACAGTATACATGACTGATCAGGAGGCCTTGCAGATGCTCAACCTTCTGACTACCACCATCAATTATAGAAACACAGAGACACATAGAATTTGACGGCAGATAAGGACCGCTTGGCCCACCTAGTCTGCCCATTTCCCTATCTAACAGATAAGCTGCAGATCCTAGTTAACCAACAGCCTACTTCCTCCTACCCCCACTAGAACTGCCTTATGTCTGTCCCATGCATTCTTGAATTCCCCCACTGTTTTTGACTCGACAACCTCCTCAGGAAGGCTGTTCCATGCATCCACAACTCTCTCTCTGTGACGAAATACTTCTCATTACCTCTGGGCCGTCCCCCTCTATCTTCAAATTGTGCCCTTGTTCTTGCATCTCTTTTTCTGAAGGCGCTACACCTCTTGAACTTTGTCGATTCCTTGAGGTATTTGAAAGTTTCTATCATGTCCCCCCCTCCCTCCTTTCCTCGAGGCTATACATCTTAAGCTCCTTTAGTCTTTCTTCATGTGTCTTCTGGTGCAGACCCTGCACCATTTTGGTTGCCCTCCTCTGGACAGCCTCCACCCTGTCTATGCCTTTGCAGAGATGGGGTCTCCAGAACTGTACACAGTACTCCAGATGTGGTCTTACCAACTGTCTGTACAGAGGGCCAACAATTTCCTGTTTTCTACTGGTGATGCCTCTCCCTATGCATCCCAGTATCCCCCCAGTCCTTCTTACTGCCTTCTCACATTGCTGGCCCATCTTTAGGTCGTCTGATATGACTACCCCCAGGTCCCTTTCCATTGTTGTCAGTATCTCACCCCCCACTGTGTACTCTTCCCCTGGGTTTTTGTTTCCCTGGTGCATTACTTTGCACTTCTTTGTGTTGAATCTAAGCTGCCATATATTTGACCATTCCTCCAACCTTGCCAAGTCCCTTTTCATCCTTTCCACCCCACCTTGCGTATCAACCCTGTTGCAGATCTTTGTGTCATCTGCAAAGAGACATACTTTCCCTTCCAGTCCCTCTGCAATGTCACTTATAAAGACATTAAAAAGGACTGGCCCCAGTACTGAACCCTGCGGTACCCCACTAGTAACCCTCCTTTCTTCACTGTGGACTCCATTTACTATTACCCACTGTGTCCTATTGTCCAGCCAGTGTTTTATCCAGGCTACCACCCTGGGACCCACTCCCAGGCTGGCTAATTTGTTTATTAATCTTTTGTGTGGGACTGTGTCAAATGCCTTGCTAAAGTCTAGGTAGGCCATGTCCACAGTCCCTCCCTGGTCTACTACTTTGGTCACCCAGTCAAAGAAATCAATCATTTGTCTGACATGACCTTCCCGCTGTGTCTCCATGCTGCCTTGGGTCCTGTGCCCCACTGGCCTCTAGGTAACTCAACAATTCTTTCCTTCAGAAGTGATTCCATCATTTTCCCTACCACGGAGGTCAAACGGACAGGTCTGTAGTTTCCTGCCTCTGTCTTGCTCCCACTTTTGTGAAGGGGAAATCACATCCGCCCTCATCCAGTCCTCAGGTACCACACCATCCTCCCATGATTTATTAAAAAGGGTAGCAAGTGGTGTTACTAGTTCTTCTCTTAGTTCTTTTTCTTTTTAACTTAGTTTTTATTGGTTTTTCATATTCCATTTCAAGTTACATTAAACTTCATTACGAGAATAAATGGGAAAGACATACATCTGTATTAAAGTTAATGCTGTAGTTACAGGACATTATATTAAACCAGACTGCTCTGTATACAATCCTTGTTACTGTTTTTATTTATAAAACTTATTACTTATTTTTTGGTTTTTTCTGTTTTTGCAGGCTGGACCGAATAGTGGTACCTCTTCCAATGGAGCGCCCTACCACTAACCCTCTCACACTGTCCGCCCCCAGAAGATACTCCCTTCTACTCCTATCTCCTCCTGTCCAACTGCTCTTGTCATTCCTTTAACCAGCGCTGTCCCAATAAACTAATGTGTAAATGTAAAATAGTTCATTGTCCTGTGTCTTTCCTAGTTCCAATCCATTTCTTCTATATATGTTGTTATTACAATGTACATGTAAGCCTATCATCATTTTCCTAATAACAATCCTAAGGAAAAGAGAGAGAGAGAGAGAGAGAAGAAAAAAAAAGGGGGATTGTCTGGTAAAAATTTTTGGGATTTAATCAGATCTAGTATTATTCAGACAATTTGTATCTGAAGTTAAAATAAAATGGAGTCTTACAGGCTGGAGGTGGGAACTCCAAGGGTTGTCCCTTGCCCAGCTAGACCAATCAGCCTCTCAAGCCTACTTTAACAGAAATTGATCCAGTACTGGAGTGCCTTTTTTAGTTTCTACGTATTCACAGAATGGGAGCCATCTTGAATTAAACTGGTCTGTTTGGAGTCTGAGTATGGCTGTGAGAGCCTCCATATTTTTAATTTTAATTACATTTGTCCACCACCCGGAATATGAGACCCTGTCTGAGGACAGCCATCTTTGTGTAATAGCCTTAGAGGCTGCTGCTATTAATATATAGAATAAATACCTTTGGGCTTTGGTTTTAACACCAAGGGGAGCCCTAGGATCATATGTGGAAACCCTGGTAGGCTTTCCAGTTGCAAAATTTCTTTGGTAGCAGTGGTTATCTCTGCCCAAAAGTCCCCAAACCTAGGGCAACTCCAAAGGATGTGGAACTGGGAGCCTTTATCTCGGCAGCCCCTCCAACATTTGTTAGTTTGGGAAGCTCCATATTTTGAGGAAATATCTGGGGTGATAAAATACCTTTTTGAAATTTTCCACCTGAACTCTCCATACTGGAGAGTTAGTTGTTTTATGTATTCCCTGCCAGATAAGAGACCATTCCTTGTCTGATATTTGGCCTTCATATTCCGCTTGCCATTTATTTTCCACCACTTGAACATGTGAGGCACCCGAACCTTCTTGTAGGGTTTGTTGTATATATGAGATGAGTTTCTTACTTTTTTGATGCATATACATCAATGGTGGGGCTAGGTCACTTTGTATTGCACCAGTCCCAACTGTATTAGTTATAAAGTGTCTACACTGAAGATATCTAAAAAACTCTTTGTGGGAAAGCCCAAATTCCTCTTGAAGAATTGCAAAGGTTTTAACCCCTTCATTATTAACCATTTGATGCAGATATCTGAGCCCTTTGTCTGACCATCTGCTCCAGCAGGGGTCTTTGTGCATGGCTGGAAATTGCGGTAAATATTTCAGTGGAATATATTTCCAGGTAGGGGAGAATATCTCCCACCACTGTCTGACCCTGAGCCAAGTTTTGAGAGTGTTTCTTGCCCAAGTATTACTCAGGATTTTCAGGTCTGAAAACCTGATTGTCCAGGGTAGAAACTGCAAGGGGATCCAGGGATGAGCTTTCTCCTCCAGCATATACCAACCTCCCTCTTTTTCAGGTTTCAACATTTTTAATACTAGGGCTGTCTGTGCACAGATAGTATTTTAGGAGGTCAGGAACACCTAATCCTCCTTTGTTTTTAGCTTCAATTAGGATACCCCATTTCTTACGCGGACGACGCCCTGCCCATATAAATTTAGATAATTTTCTTCTCAGTTCCCGCCACTCCCTTCCATCTATCAGTATAGGCAGAGTCGAGAATGAAAATAAGAATCTGGGCAAGATATTCATCTTGATAGCCTCCACTCTATTCATAAAGCTAATGGGTATGTTTTGCCATCATTGTAGATCTTCGAAAACTTTTTCTTTTAATACTTGATAGTTATAAAGGTGCAATTTAGTTAGGTCTGTTGGTATTGATACCCCTAAATATTTAATTTTGTCCCTAACCCATTTTGAAAGGCAAAGGGCTTTGTAGGTTCTTATGCCGGGGTCCATCCAAACTTAGAATTTCAGTGTTTCCAATATTTACTTTAAAGCCCGAAATCTGATCAAATCTATCTAGTAATTGGAGCATTTAGGAACTGAAGCTTGGGATCTTCTAAGTATATTACTGTATCATCTACGTATAATGAGATTTTGTTTTCTGTATTATTAATTATTATTCCCTTTATGTTTGGATTTTCGCAAATGACCTGCGCTAGCGGTTCCATGGTTAGAGCAAACAGTAGTGGGGATAGCGGGCATCCCTGTCTTGTTTCTCTATTTATAGCAAAGAATTCCGAATTTGTGCCAGTTACTCTGACTCTGGCTGTTGGGTTCTGGTAGCACATGTTTACCCATTTGAGGAAGTTGCCTCCCACCCCCATTTTGGACATTACCTCTCCCATATACACCCAGTTCACCCTGTCAAACGCTTTTTCGGCATCTAGAAATATTGCCATTGGGTTTGTCTTTGAGGGGTGTTTATGTGTGATAATGTTCAGGAGTTTCCTGACGTTATGTTGAAGGTGCCTGTGTGGTATGAAACTTGTTTGATCAGGGTGAACTAAGAGCTCTATGTATTGTTGCAACCTTGATGCAAGTATGCGGGTTAGGATTTTTAAATCCTGGTTAAGGAGTGAGATGGGTCTAAAAGAAGAGCACAGGGATCGAGGTTTCCCTGGTTTTGGGATGACTGTGACCAAGGCTTCCTGTCATGACTTAGGGAAAGCACCTTCTTCTAGGCTAGTGTTATAAATATGCACTAATCGGGGTACTAGAGCCTTGCTTAATTTCTTGTATCATTCGGCTTGCTGTCCGTCTGTACCTGGTGTTTTTCCAGTCGGAAGATCTCTGATGGCTCTCAGGGCCTCTTGTTCCGTGATTGGGGCAGAGTGCGCTTCCTGTGCCTTTACAGGCAGAGATGGCAGCTTGATGGAATTTAGAAAGATTAGGGTTTCAGGTCTGACTCTTGCTTCCACTCTATTTTCTGTATATAGTTCCTTATAAAATGCCCTGAACTGGGAGGCAATCTCTGCTGGTTTGACCCAGAACTTGTCTGGGTCTGATATGTCCCTTAATACTGAGATGTTCCTTTCGGCTTGTCTCTTTCGAAGACGGAAGGCAAGAAGTCTCAAAGCTTTTCCCCCCCGTCTCACGATACTTTTGACTGGAGAAACTAAGGAGACCCTCAGCTCTTTTGTTCCCTAGTTCTTACAACTCAGGCCGGACTCTATTTAGGTCTTTAAGCGTTTGCTTTGATCCTGTGCCCCTCTTATGTTTAGCCTCTAGATCCGATAGTTTGGCTCTAAGGGCCTTTTCTGTAGCTTTCGCTTGTTTTTTCCTAGCCAAGGCATAGCTAATTATTTGCCCCCTAACAACTGCTTTTAGAGTGTCCCACCATATCATTAGTGAGCAGCTTTCCGTAGGAGAGTCTTTCTCCAAATTTTTAATTGTCTTATTCATAAGTGTTATAAAGGGCTCTTCATTAACAGGGAGACATTAAGTCTCCACAGGGGTGTTTTGTTTTCTTGACCTATGTTAAGGCTAACAGAGACTGGGCTGTGATCGGACAGAGACAGAGTGTATTTTTGATTGTCCAAATAAATGTAGGTCAGTTTTAAATGCGAGAAAAAGGTCTATACACGAGTAAGAGCTTTGTGCCCCTGACAAAAAGTATAGTCTCTTTCTCCCACGTTTCGCTCTCCATATATCCGTCATACCAAATTCAGCCATTAAAGCCTTGAGCTTTTTACTTGCTGCTCTATTAGTATTTTGGTTGCCAGATGAACGGTCTAGCTGCGGCAAGGGCACCGTGTTAAAGTCACCCCAATTAATATCTGGCCTTGGGGCAAATCGGCCAGTTTGTTAAAGACATCCCCTAAGAATTTCTCTGTGCCCACGTTAGGGGCATACATATTTACAAGATGTAGCGTTCTGTTATGCATCGTGCATGTTGCCCTAACAAATCTACCTTAGAACCCCTCTTCTATAGAGTGTACCTTTAGGGGGCTGTTGAGCCCAAGTAGTATTGCTACCCCTGCCTTTTTACTAGTGGGGTGTGAAGCTGATATTACCTGGCCCACCCATCTCCTCCTGAGTTTGGAGTGTTCCAACTGCGAGAGATGTGTCTCTTGTAAAAAGGCAACATTACATCTTAGGTGTTGTAGTTCAGTCAGTAACCTAGTCTGCTTAATTGGGGAATTAACCCCTTTCACATTATAAGAGAGGACGTTCAGGGAGGCCATATTGTGTGTAGAAGTGTGTCTGCTGTGAGCCATTGATCCAACTTACTTTTCCCCGCTGCCTTCCGTCCAGCCTGCAAGACCCATAAACTAAAACATTATATTTTAAAGTTTTAATAATTTTAACGATTAACTTCAAACTTAGTACCCATCTTCGGTACCATCATAACAATAAACTTTAAAACTATGTACATGGTGTTGTTGGTGTCGTTCTTCTTGACTTCCATGTGAAACCCACAGAAATACAGTGGGGGGCTAACTGACTGCAAGTGCCTCTCTACAGTTGGGGCAAGAGGTATAGGTGGATTCCCCACTGGGAGACCCCTACCACCCTTTTAACCCATCACATTCAGGATCTAACCAAGCTATAAATTCGATTTCAGATTTCTCTTTAATTTCCCTCCCGCCCCCTTTTCTTTAATATCTGTTCCTCCCCCTCCCATGTTATACCCTCCTCTACTCTCTCTGCTCTGATAAGACAAGTACTTTACTTCAACCCCTTATGAACTCTGCTGTGGTGGTTCCATTCTCTGTGGGGTCTTCCCCCTACAATACCCCTCCTGGCCGAAAGGATTAGCAAGCAGGGACCTTAGTCTATCCATTCCAGTGGGTTCCTTCTCATTATTCTGCCCTCCCATCCTCAATTCCCTTTTATAGGGGTCATCTTAAGAGTCAAACTACAGCCACTGTAAAGGACTCTTCCCCATCTCTTGTCGCCTTATATTTCCGGGCTGTCATATTTCGTTAACTTCCCTCTCTCATTTTCTGGTGCCCCTACGGTGGCGTACTTTACTTCCTTTATATATTTCTCGAAGGGTTGGTCAAGAGAATCAGAGGGGCAGTTTCGGTTCCAGACCCATCTAGGGTCCCGTACCATTAGATCTGTCCGACTCATCTGTTTCACCTTATGGTCACCATGTCCTCATCCCTCCCCCGATCCTTGCTCGGGTTATTACTATACTAAACGGGAAGCTACTACAACACCCGTATTTGTTTGACATATCGGGAGGTCGGAAATGGGCCTCTCTCACCTCTCCTATTCTGATCAGTCTGGGAATTCTTGGAGGAAACTCTCTCCCCAGAGAGCCCCCTTTCCTTATCCCCCTTCTCTCCGTCCACCTTACTTCCGCCCTATATTCTAGGTTTTTCAAATTAATTATTTATCCCTTCGGCTTTGTTATTGCTCCCTACTTTTCTACTTTTTCTTCTCGGCCAGCAGTACCGCTGTATCTACCCCCCTCCCTCTCCTCCCTCCAAGAGCTCCCCCTATCCCTTTCATCAAACTGTCCCAGGTTGGTTATCCTAAACTCTCCTGACTCCCTTTTCTCTAGATGCGTGTCAGTGATGTCCTAGACTCTCTGTGCTATACCATCTTAACATTGCTTTTTTTGTAATCTCTCAGAGTCGTCTCCAACACCTGTCCATGCGTCGAGGTGAGGCCTCTTCATAAAGATAAACATACCCCCTGAGGTGTATTTATTTCCCCTCTGGCTATATAGCCCATCTTACCTTAAGGAGTCTTCACATTTTCGACCAAGGATGCATCCCCAAACTCTGCTACATGGCCTTGTTTAGAGGTCTCTCTTATTCACTGCCATACCCCCTCCCTTCCTGTTCGCGCAACCTCTGTTATTTAGTGTCCACCATTTGAATGTCTATGAGAGTCAGAATGTTTATACAAATCTTCACTTTTTCAATTCTTTCCCCTTCCGTCCCACTCCCCTTTACCCCCCACATAGAGTTCCTTCGATTCTGTCTGTTCCCTTAGTCGCTAGATCCACCATGACAGGTTTTTCGGGCCTTCCTATTCCCTCTCCAGCAGTATCATCTTTCGGTCGACTGAGTCAGTCTTCCATCTTCATGCAAACGCAACTTGGCTCTAGTGATCAGATCCCGAATGTCCGAAGAGGCTTCCTGCGGGTAAAAACCTGGGACTGCTCTTTTCTTGCCTCTGGGGTTAGGGACTTTGGACCACATCTCCAATTTGAGACTATTTTCTAACTTTTGCATCTTTGCATCTCCAAATCAGTGAGGGGTATTTCCAGATTCTGAAGAACCTGTGCAGCTTCCACTAGGTTAGAGAACATTTTTGTGTCTGTGTCTAGGTGGATTTTGATCCTGTCAGGAACAATAATTGAGCCTTGATTCCTTTTTTAGTTTTAAGTCTCTGATAACCCCTTTGACCACTTGTCTCTCAGATTGTACGGCCAATGAGAAGTCTTGATCGAAGAAAATAGGTGCCTCTTTGTATTTAAGCTCTTTATGCCTCCATGCCTCTTGTAGAATCCAGTCTTTGGTCTTTTTCCACAGCATTCTAACTATAAGAGAGCGTGGCTTAGCCATTGAATCTTGGGGTTTTGCAACGAGGGATTGATGCGCACGGTCGATATAAAGCTTTATGTCTGAAGGGAGGGACAGTACTGAACACAATATCGGCTGTTGATGGGAATCCGTCTTCAGCATCCTCAGGCACTCCGTGAATTCTAAAATTATTTCTTCGAGATCTATTCTCTAGATCTTCTAGCCGGCGCCGGGTCTCTCTGTCTCTCTGAAGCAGTAGCAAGACTAGTCTGTCCAACTGCTCCTGGGCCTCCGAGACCGTGTGAGGTTCGTGGCATTTAGTATCACTTTTTTATTTATGTTTGTGCCTCTTTTTTAAGGTCTGCTAGAGACGAGTCAATTCTAGTGACTGTTGAGAGGATTTGTTGAAGGGTTCTGTGCATAATTTTTGGATCCGCTGTTTCCATCGCGTCAGTCTCTCCGGAGGATTCAGATGCCGTGCGTCTGCAGTGTGTCTGGGCCGCAAACCCCTCCATGTCCTCATCCAGTACTAGTTGCTTAAGTTTCACCCAACTGCTTAATGCTTTAGAGTTTTTATTATGCTGTTTTCCTGCAATCTTCAGCTGCTTAGGGAATCTATTACCAGGCACCGCAGTTATATCTTTAATGGGAGTTTATAGTTTTTAATTCGGCAGGAGCGGAGCTGCAGAGGTTAGCTTGCAGCCATCCCAGTGACGTCACCGGAAGTCTTGTTCTTCCCTTAGTTCTTTTAGAATTCTGGGGTGAATCCCATCAGGTCCCACTGTTTTATCCACCTTCAGTTTTAAGAGTTCTTTCAGAACCCTTTCTTCTGTGAAAGAACTAATATCAACCCCCCTATCCAGAGTGCTTCTATTGACTGGATTAGGTATCTCCCCCTGCCTTTCCATTGTGAATACTAAGCAGAAGTATTCATTCAGTATCCCTGGTTTTTCACTGTCACTCTCTGCCCAACCACCTTCCTCTTTATTCAACCTCAGTACCCCTGCCTTAGTCTTTCTTTGCTCCCTAACGTACCTTAAGTGTTAATAACAAGTTAACTTCAACAGATCACTGTGATAAGGTAGCTCACAGGTCTAATACACTACTAAGAAGGATTGACCGCACATTTATTCTTAAATCTGAAGAATGCTTGCTTCCTTTATATAGAACCTATGTTAGACCACATACTGATTATGGCTCACCATTCTGGAGTCCTCATCTTAAAAAGGATATAGCTAGAGTGGAGCAGATCCAGAGGAGAACGACAAGAATTATCCCCCATTTAAAGCACTTGGATTATCATAGCAGTTTACAAAAACTTAATTTATACTCATTACATACAAGGCGTATTAAAGGAGATCTTTTATTTCTCTATAAACCTATAAAATCACCATCTTTAATGCAGGATTGCGGTATATATTACTCCAATAGAAAACTTGTCCCTAGATTGCATTCATGCCAATTAGAAGTATAGAAAGCTAAAACTAACCTAAGATTTAACTATTACTCTATAAGGGTATGAAGTTGTCGGAATAAAATTCCACAAAATTTGATTAATAGCATAACCTTGAAACTTTTAAAAAGGACTCGATATTTGGTTATCGCGAAATTTATAATAATGTTCCTATAAATTTGTGGGGGCATTCTCGATGGGCCTAGCTACTTATGCCTCAAATAAACGAAAGTACCTATAAAAGGTTTTACCCCTTCTTAACAGAGTTGGATCATCTTTCCTCGGTGTGGGCCTTTGCTATTCTGACTGCCTTCCCCGCTTCCTTCTGCTTTGACTGGTACAGTTCTCTGTCCTGCTCCTTCTGTGTTTCCTTGTACTTCCTGAATGCTATCTTTTTCTCCCTTACCTTCCCCGCCACTTCTTTTGAGAACCACAGTGTTTGTTTCTTTCATTTTGATTTATCTGCTTCACACAAATGCTTGTTGCCTCTGTGATGGCAGTTTTGATGTTTCCCCACTGTTGCTCCACCTCACCTTCTTGCCCGTTTGCTAGTGCTTTTCTGAGGCACTCTCCCATTTTGACAAAATCAGCCCTCCTGAAGTCCAGTACCTTTACTTTTGTGTGGCTGGACTCTACAGCTAAGTTTATCATGAACCACACTGTTCGGTGGTCACTTGTTCCCAGATGGCTACCCACTTCAAGATCAGAGATCCTCTCTCCGTTCTCATTTGAGAGTACCAGGTCTAAGATTGCTCCCTCCCCAGTGGGTTCCAAAACTAGCTGTCTGAGGCATGCCCCCTGTAGGGCATCGAGAATGGCCCTGCTCTTGGATGTGGCTGCAGCAAAGGTGCTCCAGTTAACATCTGGCATATCCAGGTGCCCCACCAGCAATATTTCCCCTAACTCTGCCATCCCAAGGATGCCTTCTATCATTTCCTTGTCCATTTCCTTTCCCTGAGAGGGGGGCCTGTATACAACCCCTGTGCGGATTGTGGAGCCATTTCCAGTCTCCAGGGTGACCCACAGTGCCTCCTCTCATCCCTGTTTACCCTTTAGTTCTGCTGTTTTGATCCCGTCCCTTACATAGAGGGCTACTCCTCCTCCTCCTCCTCCTCTTCTTCTTTCCCTTTCTCTCCTGTAGATTGTGTACCCTGGTATGTTGACATCCCAGTCATGGTTCTCTGTGTACCATGTTTCTGTGACTGCTACGATACCCAGGCATCCCTCTTCCATGAAGGCTACCATTTCAGGGAGCTTTCTACCTAGACTGCAGGCATTGGTACTCATTACCCTCCATTTTTTTTTATGGCTTTTATTTCTTTTTGCCCCATCCCTGTCCTTACTGCCTTTGTCTTTCTCATTTACCTGCCCTTCTCCTATACTTCCTCTATTCTTGGAGTTTACCTCACTAATTACCCTCAAATTTTTTTTGGGGGGGGGGCTAGGATTTCCCTTCTTTTCAGAACCCCCCTTGCTAGTTTAAATGCTTGCCAATGAAGCATTTAAACCTATCACCTAGGATCCTAGTTCCCCTCCTGGATAGATGCAGATCGTCGCACCTGTGTAGGCCTGCATCCCTCCAGGTGGAGCCCCAGTCCCCAATGAAGCCAAATCCCTGAGCTCTGCACCAGTTTTTCAACCAGTCATTGAATCCCATGGTGCGGAGTACCCTAGCCTTATCCATGCCACAGACAGGTAGCACTTCTGAGAAAGTTACCATGTGTGCTACCTGTCTAAGGCCCCTCCCCAACTCCACAAACTCCTGTTGCACTGCTGGGATCCCATTCTCACCCAGCTCATTCGCCCCAGGTAGATAACGACATCCAGCTCCCTCCCCCTTGCAGCTGCTCCCATGATCCTGAGGATTCGTTTCCTGTCCCTCTAAGCCATGGCGCTGAGCAGGCACCTTATCTCCCTTTCCCCTCTCTCCCCCAGTTCTACCCCCCTAACAAATGAGTCCCCCACTAGGAACCGTTTCCTTTCCCTGTGGGGTCTTGTGCCACCCTCCTGTGGGTCTCCACTGTGGAGGTTCCCAGCATCCTCCTTGGTCTCCACTGCGGGTGCCTCCATAGAGGAACCATGTTCCGCCAGAGTGGCGAATGAACTGTGGAGAGGCACAACTGGAGGGATGCGCCTCTGTTCCACCATCCTCATCCTCCCTGAGCCCATCATGGTCCAACCACTCCTTTCTTGGCAACCTCTGAGGTAGTGGCGGTGGCCTGGATTGCTGAACACCCCTTGTTTGTACCATGGATCCAACACTGTAGCGGTACTAATATCCTTAGATGCCAGGGATAACTTTCAGGTGTTGGGACAATGCACAGCTTACCTGCTGCCCCAAACTGCTGCTGCACATTACAGGTGGCCTGCCTCAGCACCCGTCACAGTGGGGATGGCCTGGCTAACTGAGGATATGTCCTCACTTAATACCTGTGTGGCATGGTCAAAAGGCCTCAAGATCAAAATCAACCCATCCATTCACTGTTTGTTGTCGGTGACAAAGAAGCTCCAGAACTGTCACAGCCTGTGTGAAGCAGCATATACACTGATAAGGCCTTATACTGGTCATACATCTGACTCCAACATATACAGGGAACAATTCCACCTCGTGACAACCTCCTGCTTGGTGCTGGAGTAGGCCATTTTTTGACTGCAGTGCACATAACTGGTCTCTGACCTTTCCAGCTCACGCAATATGGCCATAAAGTTAACGGCACATGGCAAGCACTTTTTTAAAGCCACACTGTTACAAGAACTCTTTCACAATCAGGTTTAAACAGTGTGCAAAGCAGGGCACACTAACAAAACCCCTTCACTAATAGCCTAGACAATGTTTTCACCACTGTCACATAGAAACACAGAAGTTGATGGCAGATAAGGACTGCAAGGCCCATCCAGTCTGCCCATTTTTCTACCTTATGAATATGCCATAGGCCTGTACTCTGTTAATGGCCTACCTATGCATACTCTGTACTGCTCTCTTATGCCTATCCCATGCCTGTTTGAAGCCCTGCACTGTATTCATCTCCACCACTTCCCGAGGTAGGCTGTTCCATGCATCCACCACCCTTTCTGTGAAAAAGAACTTCCACACATTACCCCTCAATCGGCCTCCTCCTAATCTCATGCTGTGTCCTCTTGTCCTGCTATTTTTCTTATACTTAAACATGTTGGACTATTTTGCCTTGTTAATGTCCTTAAGATGTTTAAATGTTTCGATCATATCACCTCTCTCCCTCCTTTGCTCTAGGGTATACATACTGAGCTCCGTTAATCTGTCCTCATATGTTTTCTGATGCAGTCCCTGCACCATTTTGGTTGCCCTTCTCTGGACTGCCTCCATTTTGTTAATGTTCTTGTGCAGGTGCAGCCTCCAGTACTGCACGCAGTACTCCAGATGGGGCCTAACCAGTGTCTTGTAAAGAGGGATTATTACCTCCCTCTTACGACTTGCGATATCCCTACTAATATGCCCCAACATCTTTTTAGCTTTACCTACTGTTTTAGTGGTCTGCTTGGACAATTTCAGGTCATCTGCGATGATGATGCCCAAGTCTCTTTCTTCCCTTGCGATTGCCAGCAACTCCCCTCCCAACCTATAGGTGGTGTCAGGGTTTCTCTTCCCTATGTGTATGATCTCGCATTTCTTTGCGTTAAACCCCAGTTGCCACTCTTCCGACCATTTTGCCAGTTTATCCAGATCTCTTCTCATTCTGCCACCCCATCTGGATCATCTTCTCTGCTGCAGATCTTGGTGTCATCTGCAAACAGACAAACCTTATTCTCCAGTCCATCTGCAATGTCATTGATGAAGATATTGAAGAGGACCGGCTGAGAGCATAGAAACACAGAATGTGATGGCAGATGAGGGCTGCTGGGCCCACTCAGTCTGCCCATTTCTGTTAACCTTTTTTTTTCCCCACTGCAGTCCCTACTTGATCTACACCACAAGTTCTTCTCCCCTTCATTACCCCTATGATTCCCTTGTGCCTGTCCCAGGGATTTTTGAATCCCACCACTGTTTTTGCCCCCACCACCTCTGCTGAAAGGCTGTCCTAAGTATCTACCACCTTCTCTGCGAAGTACTTACATACGAACATACAAAGAAGCCAGCAGAGGAAGGCCATTTGATCCATCAAGTCTGCTCATACTGCAGGGTCCACAGCTTAAGCTAATGTCCCTGCCCTCCTTCCCCACTCCTCCCATCCTCCCTACCCATGATCCTTACTTTCCCCCTATGCCTATCCCAGCCTCTCAAAGATGCCCACTGTCTTCAACATGATTACCTCTTCCAGCAGTGCATTCCAAGTGTCCACCACCATCTCTGTGAAGAAGTTCTTCCTGACCTCCATCCTAAATCTACCACCCTCCAGCTTAAGACTATGCCCCCTAGTGTTATGGTTGCCACTCAGATTAAAGAGACTCTCCTTATCAACCTTATTTATCCCTTTCAAGTACTTGAAGGTCTCAATCAAGTCCCCTCTCTCTCTCTCTCTCTCTCTCTCTCTCTCTCTCCTCTCTCTCTCTCTCCTGTCTTCCAGGGAGTACATGTTCAATGCCCTCAACCTCTTCCTGCATGCCTTACCCTGCTGACCCACTATCATCTTTGTAGCCCTCCTCTGGACCTTCACCAGCACGTTAATGTCCTTTTTGAGGTGTGGGCACCAGTACTGAACTCCATACTCTAGATGCGGCCTTACCAGTGACTTGTACAAGGGCAGTATAACCTCCTCCCTCCTACTACTGACCCCCCCTAGATATGCATCCTAGCATCTTGTTTGCCTTTGCTGCTGCTTTCTTGAACTGCGTGGAGTGCTTCAGGTCTCTAGTGATCCTCACTCCCAGGTCCTTCTCCTCCTCTCATGCAGATACTCTGACTCCACCCAGGTAGTACTCTGTCCTGGGATTCTTGGCTCCAATATGCATGACTTTTCATTTCTTGGCATTGAAACAAAGCTGCCAGATCCTGGACCACCTCCCCAGCTTTTTCAGATCTTCCTGTAGGTCCTGTATCCCTTCTGCTGTGTCCACTCTCCCACAGAGCTTGATGTCATACACACACCCATCCTGAATTTACCACCTCGGGCTTCATATCATGCCCCCTTGTTCTAGAACACCCTTTTCTCTGAAAAACACCCCTTCCCCTGTAGCTTATTTACCCCCAAGAGGTCTCTATCACGAATGAAGTTGGCCTTTAAGGATAGCGGGTTCAACCAAGTGTCAATCTACTCAAACTGATGTCCGAATGTTTTCCCTGGTGTGCAATCAAGCATGTTCTTCAAAGTCAGTGATGCATGCTTGCAAATTCCAGGCATGTAGCTTCCATTATAACAGGTCGCTTGCATCTGCTGCCAAGGTAATAACCAACCTCCTTTAGTTCTACCCAATGTGCTCTTATGCACATAGATGAACTAGCAGCTGTTGGCCCACTGCTCCTAGTATCTATGTATGAACCGGAGAAATACTGGACACATGAAACATCTTATTCAACAAAATCCCTCAGTTTGCGCCGCAGCAGTTGGACTTCCGCTTGCGATGTCCCGGGTTCAGAAACGGATTTGGGTCGTCGGAGGGCCGGACGCCGAAGGATAGAGTGTCCCTTGACTGCTCTCCTTCTCCTGGGCACGCGTCAGCGTGACAGCAGTGCCCACTGTCACAAGCACTGATGCCTTCCTTTCGCGGTGGGGTGACGCTGGTCGTCATTGCATGTCCCCGCCTAAAAAGGGGAAAAAAACTTGTGTCCCTGGCCGTCTCCATGAGGCCTGTCCCCAGGCCTCAATTAGCCTCTGCAGCCAGCTCCCTGACCAGATACTGGTATCGCAGCACTGGTAGGGGAACAGAGCCACGTCTCTGCCCTCTGAGGGGAAGTCAGGGTTGACTGAGTGCGCGCAGCTGGGGGCACAGCAAAACGAAGAAAATAATAATAATAATAAAAAAAAAAATCTCTCAGTTTGACTTCCAATGACGTCACCCGATATGGCAGACTGATCTCTCTGAACTCCCTCATGTCCTCGCTCAATCCGGCACCATCTGCATCCACAACCTGGCCAATCTCACTAAAAAAAAAAAAAAAAAAAACACGGTTGGAGGTCATTATGGCGGATACTCGTAGCCGTCTTAAGGAGTTTGCAACTCCAACAGAAGAAAAGCTTATTTTAAATTGAGCGGGGTCCCTGGCCGACATGGTAGACCTAGACCAGAAGGCCTGTAGTACAGCGACCTCACCAACATGCACCCTGCCTACAGATCCTAGCTTGGATGAGGACAAGGAGATCACAATTACTTCCCTGAAAGCTTTGTCGGGAGCTGTGGTGCCTAGGCAATAAAGTTGGGAATTTTCAACAACAGCTAATGGACCTACGGAAAGACCAGCAGCACCAACAAACCCAGACAGCGGACTCTGAGCAACACACCTCCAAATTTTCTGCAACACTAGATCTGTATAATGGAGCGCTCCTACAGTTACATGGTAGGGAAATATGGCTCCAACAGAAGACTGAGGATTTGGAAAACTGCTCACAAAGGATCAACATTCGCATCCATGGCTAACCTGAGGGCACAGAGTTGGGAGGCATGGTTCGTTTTACGGAGAGCTTCCTAAAAGAGATATTAGGCCTCGACACTGACTATGCCTTCAAGATCATCAGGGCACACCATTCACTGGGTCCACGCCCCTCTGATCCAAAGACGTGGCCACGCTCTGTGATCATTGCTTTCTTGGACTATCGCACAAAAATAGATATATTGCAGAAAGCTTGGCAGAAGAAGGAAGTAGTATTCAGTGATACCAAGTTGTATTTTGAGCACGACTCTGTGCCCATTACAATGAACCGCCAATGGAAGTTATTGCCCATTTTAAAAAGGCCCAGAGAGAAAAGAGTTAAGGCCAGACTGGACTATCCAACCACTTTAAGAATTACCATGGACAGGGGCACTCTATTTTCCACAATATCGGAAGCCCAAAAATTTCTGGCTCAGTGGGATATATCAGTAGATGAACTGTTAGACCCAGAAATGGTCAAAGAACTAGATCAATGCAGATAGTATCCTGTCAGGGGCCCAGGAAGAAACAAATCTTTGGCATAACTATGGAGTCCGCACAACCATTAGACCGCCTGAAAGCTGTTACAGAGGCTGGTTCCGAGCTGTCCGCCCCACTTCCACAGAGACGCACGGGAGGAGGAAAACAGCATAACAAACAAAAGAATATCCAAGTGAAAACAGCAGGGGCATCTGGCTCTACATCTAGCACCACAACAGCAACTATCCTTCCCCCTCCTTTGTTTTGTGCAACCCCAGCCTTAACTGGTTTTCTCCTTTCTTCTTGACTTACTTTAAATAAGACATAATATGGTAACTAATGTGTACTCGGGGGTGAGGGGTGGAAAGAAAATGGTTGTGTTGCTTTCCAGGGGGTATTGAGCAAGAAATTTTATCGGGCTACAAGGTCCACGAGGAGAAAATTTAGACAGTAACCTTTAATCTAGAGCAGGCTGCTTGGAAAGGACAAAATGATGCCTTGTTTACTCGCCATGGAAGCCCTAGGTTCTGAAGAGACAATATCAGATGCCACCTCCCCTCCCCCCAGACTTCTCAGAGATAGAAGGGATATTATTTGTACCCCAATTGACAACTTGATCAACAGACTCGTATGACCAAAGGAAATAGGATTGGTTTGAGACGGGGGTGGGAGGGGGAGTTTGAACAAGGGATTAAGGGTTGGCTACAATGGAGCGATTAAAAGTTATGCACCGACAGACAAATATTGGCCTAGTTCGATTAAAATAGATTTTATTTTTCCATAAATATGTGACATGTGCAAAGGGTATGGTGGTGTAATAAAGGGAAAAATGAATAATATACTACAGTGCCGGGGGGGGGGGGGAAGAGGGGCAACTTGCTTACACAAACTCATTTCTCCTTGTTTCAAGCCCAAAGGGTGATGTTCTGCATCATTATGAGTGGTCAGAGATAGGCCCACGTTTTGGTGAGGCCTTTGGTAGCTGCACCATCCCGCCTCCATTCTTAGAGGCGTGGTACAGGTGGCACTTTTGGAAGTCCCTTACTAGAGGGATTGACACTTTCCACAGTTTAAGTGGCAGGTTGCCATGTTGTTGCTTTGACTGTTGACATTTTCTGAATTTATTAATGTTAATTAATAATGCAGAACATCACCCTTTGGGCTTGAAACAATTAACAAGGCAGTCCTGGGTATTGGGAAGGAAAATGGCGGGTTCGGATGTGGGTGGTCGGGACTTTCTGGGGAACAGGGGCTGGAAATAGGTAAAGAACTGGAATTATGGATCTTTCCCTCATTACATACAATGTTAAAGGACTTAACAGCCCAGTGAAAAGGGTCAGGGTGCTTCAGGAGTTAGGTAGGCTCAAACCCACAATAGCTTACCTGCAAGAAACACATTTGTCCAAGCAGGAACACAAGTACTGAGGCGTTCTTGGGTAGGAGATGTCTATGCGGCCCACTGGCCTGAACATTCTCACAGGCGGGGAACAGCTATCCTTTTAGGAAGAAATGTTCCTATCAGGATTGTTGAGACGGAGGTAGATTTTTTTTTAATTTTAAATTGAACAAATTTTATTAGGGTTATACCAAGTACAACACTAACAACAAATGATGTAACATTACATTGCGACTTCCAGTCAAGTTAACCACCAGCAACCCCTTTCTTTAGGGGCTCCCTGCCCTCGGAGCTGCTGTGGGACTTCCAGCCAAGTTAACCACCAGCAGCCCCTTTTCCTTAGGGTCTCCCTGCCCTCGGAGCTGCTGTGGGACTTCCAGCCAAATTAACCACCAGCAACCCCTTTTCCTTAGGGGCTCCCTGCCCTCGGAGCTGCTGTGGGACTTCCAGCCAAGTTAACCACCAGGTACTAGAATGGATGGCGTTTGCACTGAATTCAAATTTGGCGTCTTTTCTAAGCAGCTGTGTTTTAATTCCTACCGAAGCCTCTGCACTGTTTCACCTAAAGACTGAACTAGTATTGCTCTACTGGGTCTAAGACTGTGATCCTTTCTTAAATTAGCCTTTATTGTGGGATCCGTACCTCATATCAGCTATTACATTTGTAAATTACCACTTTCTGTAAGCCTGTAGCTGCTCGTGCTTCTCTGTAGTCAATGCTTTAAAGGCAGCAGCACTGTGTCCCTGGGGGCTGAAGGTTATTCCTTACCCCCTCGAGGCTGTTGAATATTAATATTGGAAGGCTCAGTTTTCTGTGTGGCTGCAGTAGGAATTTTGGGGAGTGACTGAACAAAATTTAGCTCACTATTTATTTTAGCGAAGTCAGCACTCCGAGGATCCTTGCCTTAGGGCTGGTCGGACGATGCCTGCTCTTCCCCTGCTCCCGGCGACCGAGCTGTCAGCTGCTTCCGCTGTGGGTATTGCACCCACAGCCGCCTCGCTCTCCCACCCGCCCAATACCCTCCATCACTTAGTTGTCCATGCTTATAAAGGTCCAGGTGTCCACGTGGTTCTTGAGCGGAAAATAAACTTTTTTCTCTATCTGTCCAGAATCCCACCTGCAAGTTATAGCTTATCACCACTAGGTGCCGTATTTCTGTATTTCCTGACTTGCTCTCTTATCTCCTTTGCTGTAAATTGGATCTACTTGCACTCCCTGACATGCACTGAACCTCCCCACCTTTCTACTTCCACTGTTCCCTATCCAGATCACTCCCTCTCTCCCCAGTTCTCCCTTTGTGGCTGCCCCCTCTCTCCTTTCAGCTCATTTTTTTTCCCGGACTTGTTCACCATGGAGCCTAGATCATCCCTTTATCTCCATGTGCCTCTGTTTTCTTTACTTCTTGCCCTTAGCTCTTTATCCCTACTGGCTGGCACCCCACCCCAGGTGGTATCCCTTGTCATTTTTCTTCTCAAACATGATTGCTAAATGTTCCTTCTCACCCTGACCTATAGTTTACCTAAGTTATAAACTCCTCAGATCTCTACTTAGGCATTGTGTGCACAAGAGACTTATCTCCCATTCCACTGTCACTTGTGCCACTACCATCGCTCTTCTTTGGGTTATAACCCTAACTCTCACTCTAGCTGGTGACATTGAACCTAACCCTGGCCCCTCTACCCCTATTGTACCTAGCCCAGTTGCCCCTCATCTCCTCCCTCAGGCTCACGGCCTGTCCATTGTACACCTGAACATCCACAGTCTGCTAGCAAATCTCCCCGAGCTGGAGGCGTGGGTTCTGGCAAATAACCCAGACATCCTTGTACTATCCAAAACATGGCTAAAACCAACTGTTCTGGATCAATGCTGTGTCTTGCCTGGCTATAATATGTACCGGACTGACCATGCCTCCTCTAAAAGAGGGTGAGGGCTGGCACTGTACTACAAGTCCCACCTTAATGTCACCCTGCTGCCAACTCCATGCCTGAATCATGGTGAGGTACTGCACTCTCTCTTGCTAATGGGGGGTGCCAAGAAGTTGCACCTATTTGGGGTGTATTTACCACACCAAAATAGTAGACTTGGTCTTGAGGAGCTAACTGGTATGATCTCGGCCCTAATTAAAAACAACGAGGCGATATGTTTGGGAGATTTTAACCTGGACTGGCTAGGTTCAAACTCCTCCTCACTTGCTTTGACTGTCAGCATGGCCAATCTTGCACAACTAATCTCTTCCCACACTCGAATAACTCAGAATAACCTCTGTTGCTCAATGATTGACTGGATCCTTACCAACCACAAGGACTGCTACTCCTCAACTGGGGTCCTACCTGACACTATTAGCGACCACTGCCCTGTCTTTTGCATTAGGGATGCTTCCATTGCCTCTCATCCTCCGAAAATACTGTCCTTTTCCTGTTTTTCAAATTTCAATCCCGCGGCTTTCCTACTTGACTTAAAACAAATTGGCTGGTCCCCCCCATTTCGAACAAGAGATTAACCGGGCTACTGACTATTTTAACTCAACTCTGCTAACCTTACAGTCTATACATATCCCTGTCTCAACACGGAGTGTTAGAGGACAAGTGACCAAGTGGTTGAAGCGGCCTTTGCTGAACCTAATCAAGGAACTAAATAAACTTTGGATAAAATGGAAGTCCTCTTCTGCTCAAACTGACTTCGATGCCTATCGTTCACTACGCGCCTGCAAAACAGAGGTCTGAGCTGGTAAGAGTAACTATTACAGGAAACTCCTTCAGTCCTCTGCCTCAGACCCCAAGAAGTACTGGAGTCAGATCCACGAGATTATGGGGAACACCAGGCCTCTGGCTTCTTAAGATATGCTACTTAACGATACTCTGTGCAATAACCCCCGTACTATAGCCAATGCTTTTAACTCCCTTTCTACTGAGGCTCCTATAACCTCCCCCTCGTCATCATGTGACCCCATCCCCCCCTCTTCAGCTCCTCCACCACTTGTTCTCTCCAACATCGCACAGTTGGATGTTCTCAGATTACTTCAGTCTATCTCCCCTCGAGGTAGCCCTGGGCCCGATGGTATCGAACCTAGGATTATTAGACTTGGGGCTCACCTCCTCGCCACACCAATCACGAGGCTATTTAATCTGTCTATTTGCACCTCTACGGTGCCCACAGCTTGGAAAGCCGCTAAGGTCATCCCTGCATTCAAGAAAGGAGACCCCAAAGTCCCTGCGAATTATCAGACCATAGCCTTACTACCGACCCTCAGTAAGATTACCTAGAGAAACTCATCCATCGCCAGATCTCTACACACCTACTGAATTTTAATATTCAATCGCCTGCTCAACACAGCTTCAGGGCTGGACATACCACCACCACCACTCTCACGCTTCTCGCCAGTGAGATTAAGTCCAACATGGACAGAGGTCTCCTCACAGGTGCAGTCTTTACTGATCTCACCAAGGCGTTTGACATGATTAATCATCCACTGCTACTGTACAAACTCCACTTACTAGGGGCCACTGGACCTACCCGGGACTGGTTCAACAGTTATCTCTCCAACCGATCCCAATTCACCTCCTTTGGCAAAGTTCTCTCCTCCACTGCCCGCACCTCTTGTGGCGTCCCCCAAGGATCCATCCTAGGACCTCTACTCTTCTCCATCTTTACCAATGACACTCCCTCCACTCTTCCACACTGTCACTCTATCATGTATGCTGAGAACCTGGTGCTCTACGCCACCTCACACTCCATCTTGGAAATTAACTCTCACCTCTCCTCTGCGTTCAAACAAATCCAACACTGGCTCACCTCCAACTCACTCATTCTCAACTTGCCTAAGACTCAGGCCATGCTTTTTGGATCTGCCAGGAAAGTTTGTGAAGAGTCAACTAAGCTTTGTGTGATTAGCAATGATGGGTCAGCAGTCATGCACACTGACGCATTCAAATATCTTGGTGTGATCCTTGATCCTGTACTCGATTTCTCTGTACATATAAATGAGGTATGCAGGTCTGTTAACGCCAAGTTGGGTGCCGTCTACCGTGTGTGTCACGCCCTTACCCCTGCTGCCAGAATCTCTGTAGCTCAGGGAATACTGCTTCCTAGGCTCCTTTATGCTCTCCCCACTCTCTCACATGCCAACGCAGGTATCCTTCATAAATGGGACACCTCTTATAACAACATCTATAGATTTGCCCTCTCTGCCCCTTGCCTTACCCACCACTGTCTCCTATACTCCACTCTGCATTGGCTGTCCCCCAAATCACAATGCTCTTTCTCTCTGGGGTGCTTCATCGACTCCATGATGAGGGCCCCCCATTTCAACAGTACTGCGGTCATGCTCACCCCCATGACCCATTCCCGAAATTTGAGGTCCTCTAATCTGCCCTTGCTTTCCATCCCTCACTGCTCAACCAAAATGGGGCAGCTTGCTTTCACCCATTTCACCCCTAAATTCTGGAACTCCCTTCCCACCGACTTACGGGGCTCCACATCTCACTTAGCCTTCAAATCTGCACTTTTCTCCCACCTCCAAGCACTTGATTCCCGTGTCTGTACCTAATCCATCCCTGAACCCTGCGTTCTGCTCATTTACACCCCTGCTTTACCCAGGTTTCTCTACTTTACTGATACGGTTCCCTGTGTCCAGCATCACTGTTGCTTTCTGACTCCCTTCCCGGTTGTCACCCCTGTTAAGTCCTTGTTCAACTACTTCTCTGTGATTTCCTGTACAATTGAATTCACATTGTATTTTGCAGCTGTAATTGATAACTGTATGTACCGGTTTTTAGAGATGTGTTCACTGTTTGTAAATTTTACCCTCCCGGGTTGTGCTTGAAAATAGGCAGGACTTTTGCCTAATGCACTTAGCTGGTTACCAAAAGCCAATAAATAAATAAACCGGATAAAATACTACTACTACTATCCATCTAGTCTAGTATTCCGCCTTCCCCCCACCCTCAGCGAGGTGCAGTTACTCCATATAGATAACTGTTTCTACAGTGGGTAAAATAACCACCTGTTAGATAATGTCCATCAGAGAACGTAGAAGCGACAGGGAATACAAATACAGGGTGCTCAAGATAAGTAGGGAGCATACGATTTCCCCCAATTTTTATTGAATGAGGGCATACGGTGATGAATACTGGCAATGAGTTGCTCTGCATGGACAGCAAAAGATATCTCGTGTAGCCATTCAGAGTAAGAAATGGGGGCTTGGTCCACCCAATGTCTAAGCACGAGTTTTTTGACTGCTAGGGAGATAAGAGCCATATATCTTCTCTCTTTTACCTGGATTTGAGAGAGATCTCCAATTATACAGATGGCCGGTTAAAAAGGCCTTGCAGACCTAGGAGTGGATTTAGTGTAGACTCAGTTTGTTTCCACAGGGGGGATACTTTCCCACAAGTCCAAAAGATATGCGATAGGGAACCAACCTCTTTACCACATCTGGAGCATGTATTCGAGGGAAGGCGCCCCATTTTGGACAGTTTGATTGGTGTGTAATACATATTGTTCAGAACAGGATACTGAGTGAGCCAGTACCGGTCTTTGGTGACAAACATATAAATCTTTCCATATTTGGGACCAGTTAATTTCTAAGTTGGGTAGAAGGTTGTCCCACACTTTGGAACCTACATAAGATGGCACTTTGGGGGCTTGTGAGTAATAGCTTATATATAGAAGAGATTCCATATGACCTGGAGACCAGGCCGCTTATCTGCTGTAGAAAAACTCCTAGATGAGAAGATAGGGGTTGTGGCCAAAATACCTTAACCAGTTGACAGACTTTGAAAATATATGTCGTTGGTAGCCCGAGTTTAGCCAGAATCTCTGAGGAGGAGAGGATGGAGGTCTGGGAGTAGAACTCTGAGACAGTAATATCCGTGGGCATCAGGAGCCAAGTACGGGAGAGTGGAATACTTCCTATTCTAATGTTTAAATTGGAAATTATTGGTTGGGAGAAATCACAGGTCAGCGTAATTTTGAGATATCCACACATTTGTGAAAAATCTTTAATTGAAATCCCGACTGGGTAAGACTGTAATGATTTGGGAATAGCTTTCATCGGAGAGAAGAGAATTGTAGCAGAGGATAATTTGTGTATAGAAAACATGACTGACTCAATTTGCAACCAAATAGGGTTGTAGTCTTGTCGAAGTAACAACTGAGGTAAAGACAGCTATTTCCCATATTTGTAAAGGTGGCTGGACCAGTAATATAGCAAAATGTTGGGCATACGTAACCCCCCGAATTCCTTGGGCTGGCTCAATTTAAGATAGGATCTTCTGGAAGTTTTGTCTAGCCAAATAAAGGAAGCAATATCGGAGTGAATACGCTTAAAAAAAAAAAAAAAAAAAAAAAGGGTAACCAAATGTTCAACATATAACAAGGCCTTTTTAACCAGACATATAACTAAAAATATATCATTTGATATTCTGGCAGAATTAATTCTAGAAAAAATAAAAGACAAACGATCTTAACAGATGATTTTAATGCTGACTGGTTACAGGACAGAGGCAAGAAATTAAAAAAATGGTTTTGCTATATTGGGGTTAAACTAAATTATTCAAAAACCAACTAGAAACACTAAAAATGGAGAACAGAGTTCAGTCTTAGACTTATTTTTTTGTATCCCAAGATCTGGTGAAAAGTTGGGATGTGCTACCATTGAATTTGGGTGACCATAATCCGATAACTTGTACTACTGAAATGCGAAGTTGTAACATCCAGCATTCTAGTACATACTGGTGTAGAGATTATAGGGGGTTCAATGAGCAACATTTCATAAATCATTTGAAAGAGTCAATGGGGGAAGAGTTTATTTGATTCCAGATACAGAATTGGCAATACAGGAGTTTAATGATATAATGATGAATGTAATTCAGTGTCATGTTCCATTAGTTAAAAAAATTATAAGAAAAAAGAAAGATCCATGGATTACAGATAGGATAAAAAAATATTTAAGGATAAGAGACAGAATACGGAAAAAGGCCAGGAAAACTAAAAATATAGAAGATTGAAACACATTTAAGGAAAGGAGGAAAAAATGTAAAACTATAATTAAAAACGCTAAAAAGATGCATCATTGGAATAAGATAACACTTCCGACTCCAAACAATTTTGGAAATTTATTTCTGACTTAAAAACTCCGAATAAAACTGTTTATAACATAAGTTTAGTGCAGGGAGTAAGTTAGTGACCGACCATATGGAAGCAGCAAATGTTTTTAATTCTTATTTTTTGAATCTACCAGATCTCAAAATACTAAAACCAACTTCAAACATAATTGATGTTTCTGAAAGGGGCGCTAAATAAAATATATAAATTTGAGGAAATGTATGAGAAAGACATAGTAAAAGAATTAGAGAACTTAAACCCAAATAAATCTGGAGGTATAGATGGCATAGAGGCACACTTTTTGAAGCTGGGTGCACAAGTGATAGCCCCTGTTATAACTTATTTGTACAACTGGAGCCTGAGTAACTCCACTGTTCTGAAGTATGGAAAATAGGAAAGGTTATTCCGATACATAAAGGAGGTGATAAAATGACCCCCCCCCCAAATTATAGGCCTATAGCTCTTTTACCAATCTTGTCAAAAATTCTAGAGCAAACAGTATATTTGCAGCTGTACTCACTTTTTGTAATCTAATGGTAAATTATCAGAGAAACAACATGGCTTTAGTAAAGGGAGATCCACAAGCACCGCCCTATTAGAATTCAATGTCTTGGTGGTAACATTGATGAACCAAGGGAAGAGCACTGGGGCGGTGTTTGTGGATCTCAGTAAAGCCTTTGACTTCGTTCACCATGAATTGCTTTTGGAGAGGCTAGGGGAGATAGGGATTCAAGGGACAATGTTCCTATGGATAATGTCATATTTAACTAATCGTCAGCAATGTGTAGTATGTTGATCTTCGGTGTCGGGCCCTGGGAAACTGGAGAGGGGTGTTCCTAAAGGCTCGATTCTGGGACCATTATTGTTTAACATTTATGTTAATAATCTTGTTCAAGTTAATGAACATAGCGAAATAAGACTGTATGCAGATGATACTGTATTGATAACATCTGCAGACAACTTGATAGACATGAAAGCTAAAATTCAATACGACTTTCTCCAAATGGAAAACTGGATGTGTAACTCTGGCCTTCTTAATCCGAAAAAACTCAGAGCATGTTATTTTCAGTGGGTCAACAAATGGGAATTAGGTCAGAGTTGCAACTCCACCTCCAAGATGGTACAATAATTAAAAATGCATTAAGTTATAGATATCTGGGGTTTCAAGTGGATTCAAGGATGACATACACAGAGCACATAACAGTTCAGATTAAAAGTGTAAACCAGAGATTAGGAGCTCTTAGAGTAGCAGGCAGTTTACCATTAGTGGCTAGAGAGCGGCTGGCTCAACAGATGCTTTTGCCAGTGGTGGAATATGGATCCATCATTTACATTATTTCAATTCAATTGGTTCTAAAACAGATTAATCGTGTATACTATAGGATAGGAAAATTTGCTCTAGGCAGTGGTAAGAACTTGCACCATTGTATAATTTATTAAAAAAAAAAAAAAAAAACACTAAACTGGCTTCAACCAGAGGCATACAGAAATTATCTATGGCTTGTCACGTCATAAGATTCTTCACAAAAAATATAATCCTTCACTACACAAACAGGTAATAAGGAAGTACATATTAAGACAAGGAAATCAGTGAATAATATTGTTATGCACAGATGTTTTAATAGACTAGGTGACAACACACTTCGGAACAGTGTAGCATGTAGCTGGAATAAGCTATCTAATTCTTTGAAATTAGATACAAATCTTTAGTTTTAAAACTACTTTATTTAATTATCTGACATCATCTTGTGCCTGTTTTTAATGTAAATGTTGTATTGTGTTTTGTACTTGCGTAAAGTTTTGTAAAGTGTTTAGTATAACTGTATAAGGTTTAGAATGCAGGACTTTGTTGTAAACAGGACTTTTGTCGTAACAAATTTGTTTCTTGTGAAAAAATAAATGCTATCAAATCAAAATATTAAGGGGATAGAAAAGCCTAGGAAGAACATTCATCTTGATAATGTTAATCCTGCCCCATAACGAGAGTGGGAGATTTTTCCATCGCACTAGATCTTGTTGGATATTGATCCATAGATCTAATAAGTTGAGCTTACTGGTTTATTTATTTATTTAGTTGTTTAACCAGGTATAGCACACTAAGCTGAAAGCTTTTTTACAGGAGCGACCTGGGAGCATAAGGAGGTTAAGTGACTTGCTCAGGGTCACACAGTATGCAAGTGGAAGCTGTGGGATTTAAACCCAGGTCTGGTCTGCTGGATGTCACCAGATTTGCAGCTCAGAGCCTTAGACCACTGCGCTATACTGCTTCCTTAAAAAGATGTGTTGGAAGTAATAAAGATTCCTAGGTATTTAATGGACCTGGGGAACCATTTCATCCCAAATTTGGTGAAAGCATGACTATATGTTAGATGGTTAAGAGGGTGGATTTCAGTCTTATTTAAATTAAGTTTGTAGTTTGAGTAAGTTCCGAAAGTGTCAATGATTTGCAGCGCTTTTGATAGAGAGGAAATGGGATTGGAGAGATGTAGGAGAATGTCATCTGCATAGACAGAGAGCTGTGGAGCTATCTTACCTACAGAGATGCCGATGACACTGTGAAAAATTTAAACTCCTAATTAAAGGTTCTAAATATAAATTAAAGAGGAAGGGAGAAAGAGGACATCCTTGACGCGTGCCAGTATGAAGTGTAAAGAGCGATGAACGGACTCCACTGCAATGTATTCTTGCAGATGGAGAGGACTATAAAGAATTGGATCCAATTAATAAATTCTGAAGGGAAGTCCATTAATTGCAACGTCGACCACAAAAAATCCCAATCTACCCTGTCAAAGGCTTTCTCTGCGTCTGAGGAGATTAATGCCACCGGTATGGGTGAGGTCTTTGCTATTTGAAGGATATAAGAGAGTTTATGAATATGATCAGAAGAAGATCTGCCTGAGACAAAGCCTACTTGTTCCGGGCTAGGGAGAGAGGACCAGACCTTCTCAATTCGGGTAGCGAGAATTTTGATATCACAATTTAACAGTGAGATTGGTCGGTAGCTCGCTGGGCAGTTAGGAGATTTATCTGGTTTAAGTAGAAGATGATGGAGGCTTCCAGTAGGGAGGGATCTAGTCTCTCTCCAGATAGCATGTACTGATAAAAGCGAAATAGGAAAGGAGCTAGGTCTTTAATAAAAAGTTTATAGAAATTCGATGGCAGGCAGTCAGGACCCGGAGCCTTGTCCAAGTCAAGGGTGTTAATAGCGGATTCTATTTCCTGTAGGGACAGGGGAACAGCTAATATATTTTGCTGTGGGGCTCAAAGACATGGCAGTGTCATGGAATTTAAATACATTAATAGGTCTTCTTTTGATGGAGGTGATAAGCGCTGGGTGTAAAGAGAGGAACAGAACTGCTCAAAAATGTTCACGATTTCCCTGGGATGGGTCTTAATATAACCATCAGGAGCACTGATCGTGGAAACATTTCTGGAGGCCTCAAGTTTCCTGAGGTGTATGGCTAGCAAATGAACGGCTTTTTTCCCCATGTTCTATGTATTTTGTCTGGGTCCTTAGTATTGCTAATTCTGCTTTATCCTGTAATAGAGTAGAATATTTATTTCTCAAGGATAATAGGGTTTGCAGGGAGTCGTGAGGTGGTGGAGAGAGATTGTTCCAATGCACAAATTTGGGCTAATAAAGATATAGCTTCTGCTTCCCGTTGTCTTTTCCATGTAGAGGCAATCCGGATGAATTCCCCTCTTAAAAAACACTTCAGAGCACACCAGACATAATCCATTCTCGGGACAGAGTTAAGATTGGAGACCATGAATGTTTGTGTAAGAGGGAGAAATCTGGAGATGACGTATTCCTCTTTAAGAAGCTTTGAATATTCAGCCATCAGAATGTGTCCCTTTGGAAAATGGCGTCTAATATCAGGGAGGCCCAGGCCACTGCGTGATCCGACCGGACTATGGGCTCCATTCTTGTGCTACAGAGACCATTTAGGAGAGAGTGGCTGATCACTACATGATCTAATCGGGATGAGGAAGAATGAACTGTAGAGTAAAAGGAAAAAGTACGAGATGAGGGATTCAGTACTCTCCGTGGGTCACATAAACCCAGTGAGTCAAGAAACTCATGTAATGCTCTTTGTGTGGCTGATAGAGGTCTAAGGGGGCAGTGGGATCGGTCTAGGTCTTAGGTGGGTGGAAGATTCCAGTCTCCACCCAAAATCATTAGAAGTGATATAAATGGGATTAATTTATCGAGTAGTTCCTGGAAGAAGGAAGGGTCACCGCCCACCGGGCCATAAATGCTCCCTAATATTAAGTCTGTACGATCAAGTGTACCTTGGACCAAAGTGCATCTCCCCTGTGGATCTGCAATTATATTGCTCGCTTGAAAGGGCACCGAGCGATTTGCCAGACTAGCAGGTCCCCTACTAGCAGTCGAAATTCCTGAGGCGAAAACTTGACCAATTTCTTGCCTGCGAAATTCACTGGCTACCGAGGGGAGTAGGTGGGTCTCTTGAAGGAATGATATATTGGCACATAAATATGAGATATATGTTTAATAATTTGATATCTCTTAAGTGGGTTCCTTGGCACCCCTAACATTCCAGGTGAGAAATGTTGTCATTGTACTAACCATTGTCATGGCAGAATAGTATAGACCCTAGGTATATGACATTCTCAAAATGCACCTTGCACCCTCCCCCAGTCCATTACCCAAAGATTTACAAACCCGTGTATTCTCAACATATGACATTCATAATCCAAAACGACGTAACTGTGATATAGTTTTAGTTGGATGATCATGAAAGGAAAAAACTCTAAACATATATAATGAGTGACGAGCAATCAGGATTCTGAGAACCCCAACCCCCCCCTTTTTAGATTCCCTAATAAACCTATTTACAAATGCTCCCTTACCATCCGACATGTCTCCATAACATATAATACCACATTCGGCGGTGAGCAAACCCATTGCAACCCTATATAGCTCCTTCCCACCATTAGTGTGTGTGTGCATGCGGTGGAAACTGTTTTATTTATCAAGTATTGAGTTCGAGTTAAGACCAGCAAACTGCCCAGTAAGAAAGGAACCCAATAATACCCCAAATATGGGTATGAACCAAATAATACAAGTTAACACACTCTTGAGGGCAGCCAGAGTACCCCCCCCAAACAGTCTGGTACATGATATTGGCCATCCTATAGCTGCTCCAACCCCCCAGCAATCCAGTGTATAGGCAAACCAAAATAGTAACCTGTGATGCTGTATAAATAAGGTGCTTATTGACCTGTACTTGTAGTGGAGACCTTGAATGTCGCTTGACCAGGCTCTTCGGTTGCAATTAAGAGTAGGTAGTAGAACTGGAGAACAGCCATTAGGAAACCAAGCAGCTCGAGGGAATAAAAAGCCTGAAAAGCGCAAGGATAGTAAAGTGACATCGAAAGAAGTTTAAGCAGAGAGAATAGTAGGAGACTAGCTAGAAGGGAAAAAGGAGGACATAATCCTGGCTGAGCGAGCTTCCAAATATCTCTAATTTGAGATCGGAAATTGAAAATGTGCTATAACTATATACTGTATAATCACTGAAATCTTTATTTTTGAATGAGACAATTAGAACCCCCCCCCCCCCCAACAGTCAGGTGAATGGTAGAGCAGTCCAGTAGGGATCCAAAAAGCCAGACGGACCATAGCAACAGGCAAAACGGCGCCGGGGAATCACCACTCATAGATCAAAAGGGCCCATCAATAAAAAACAAACAGGCCGATGATTCTATGCATCAGGCCATTCCACAGCGAACGGCAATCAAAATTCAGGCCAACATCTGGGCCCATTACCACAGCACCTATATGAGGAGCACAGACCAAAACATCAGACACCGAATCTTCATGGCATCAATCACGGTAGGCCTCAGTCTGCTCTTGAAAGGATTAACCGCAATAACTCCAATTAAAGCAGGATCTTGAGGGAGATTTGAACAGGGAGGGCATCTTCATGCAAAGCTCTGCTTGAGCTTGTTGGGCTGAATCAAACGACAGCCACGATCCATCCACCAAGACTTGCAGGCAGGATGGGTATGTCATGCGGAATTTAATACTGGCTGCAATTAACTTGCACACAATGGTATGAAAGGTAGCTCTCTTCAGTCGGGTCTCCAAGGGCAGGTTGTGTGTAATACGCAATTTCTTGTCTTCCCAGTATATTGTTTGCAGCTCTCATGTTTTAGCCAGAATGTGCTGCCTTTCACGATAGTTCAATAGCCGGATAATCATTGGTCTGGGAGGAGCAGAGTCCAAGGGTCTTGGTCTCTGGGACCTGTAAGCTCTTTCAATTAGGTAAGTAGGATTATGCGGTGATAGGCCAGCAATTTTGATTAGCAGCTTCTGGAGAAATGGGATCACCAAGGAGCCCTCTTCACCTTCTCGTAAGCCAAAAATCAGGATATTATTCTTCCAGCTTATTCCCTCCAAATCTTCAGTTTTCAACTGTAGTTTATTGATCTGCTGTTTAAGTTTCACTATTTCTGGCTCAGATCTTTCCTTCCAGGGAGCAGGTACATGCTTCTGCGTCAGAGGTCCAGATTTTTAAATCACCTAGCTCGCTCCTTACATTTTTTAGGTCTGATGCCATTCAAAGAAACACTGCATGATATTGCATCAACTCCTGGAGAAATCTCTCTTCTGTAAGTGGTACTGGTAGAGACAGGGTGCTAGGATGCTTAGCGGGAGCTTGTTGATGTGGCTTCTCTTTTTTGGCCTGCTTCTCAGGCGAGACCGGTGGTGTGTGTCTCGGCAAGCCGATTTCATCTCCGCCTCCATCACGGCAAAAATGAGCCAACTGCGATGTGTAGAAGAATAGAATCCAGGCGAACAGGCAATGTAGAAGTGGAATCAGCAGTTTGAGAAGCAGTTTTGTCCAATATGATCCCGATCAGAACGGATTACTGAGGGGTTGAACAGAAACCCAAGGGAAAAGCAGCTAGTGAGCCAGACAAATCACGTGATCGAGACAGAGGTAGACGTAGAGGTAGGAGAGATATATTACACTCAGGGCATACTATTTTGACCTCAAATACACATTTCTAAACATTTATGACCCCAATGAATTAAAAGAAAATCAACTCTTCCTTAAATAAATGATTCTGCAAATGATCACAGACCCAGATGCTCTCTATATCACTGGGGGAAACTAACGTGGTTATGCAGCCCCACAGGGATAGAAGGGGGGCATCGTGGGAACTTCTCAATCAGCGGGTTTTTTAAGGTGACTTGTGGGTGAGATGGATCTGGTCGATACTTGGCGAGTCACTCACCCGGCTCGAGATGACTATATCTTCTTCTCCCATAGACATAACAGTTTTTTTAGAATTGATTTTTTTTCGTGTGTCAGGGGAGAAGAGGGCTACGATACAGAAATGTGGTCTACTCCCCATGACATGGTCAGACCATGTCCCAGAGCTGCTGGGGTTAATGCCTACTACCTCTCCTAGAAATTCTGTGTTCTGAATGAATGTAGGGCTCATAAATAATCATTTATTCAAATGGGAGATAAAGGAGGTCATCGCAGAATACCTTGATTTAAATCCAGATTCGGATACCTCCCCCTCGATAAGCTGGGATGAATTCAAGGCGGATATTGGGGGGAAAATAATTAAATATAGTTCCAGACAAAAAAACGACAACACCTTCAGCTCCAAAGAGAGAGAGAGAGAGAGAGAAAAAGAGCTTCAGGAGGTGGAGTTTAGATACAAGCTGACTCCGCACCCTGAAGACAAGGCACTCTGGTTGGGGAGGAACAGAAGGCTGGAGTCATCATTAGCCCACCAGATAGATGGCCTCCTGCTACGTACAGGCCGGAAATACTATGAGGAGGCAATAGGGCCGGTCGCCTTCTGGCTCTAGCCCTCAGAAAGCAAATTACCTCCAGAGCAGTCACACAAATTCGATGCCCAGGAGGGGAGACTTTCGTCATGGACCCACTGGGAATCTCGTAGGCTTTTGCAGATTTCTATACAACCCTTTACTCTCAAACATCCCTGGACCATTATGAAGACAAATTGATGTTTTTTTTCAGGCAGCTAGATCTCCAGACCATTAATGACAGCAACAGACTGGCATTGGAAGGGGATATATCAGCTGGGGAAAGTGCTGAGTATGATAAAAGAAATGAAGACTGTGAATTCCCTTGGGCTGGATGGTCTACCATCAGAATTCTATAAGCACTTCAGAGAGGAGCCGATATCTCCTTTACTGGATTGTTTTCATCATATACAGGCCGGGGGGCGATGTGCCTCCCTCATGGAGACAAGCTCAAATGGCAGTTTTGCCAAAGGAGGGTAAAAACCCTGAGCTCTGCGCTTCCTACCACCCCATCTCCCTGTTAAAAGTCGATATGAAGATTTTCACAGGGATACTGGCTGGTTGTTTGCTGCGAGTGGTAACACGGGTTTGTTCACCCAGACCAGACAGGTTTTGTGGTGGGCAGATACTTGTCTGACAATATCAGGAGACTTTTAAATATCTCCTCACAGCGGGGACGGGGAGAGTTCCAGGTAGCAGTCTCCATGGACACCGAAAAGGCATTCAATAGGGTCAATTAGCAATTTTTTTTTTTTTTTTTTTTTTAAAACAACCATGGAGAGAATGACATTTGGCACTACATTTTTTAAGATTCTTTCTGGTTTGTACACCTCCCCTCAGGCCCAAGTGAGGGTGAATGGAGTCAGTTCGAGATTTTTCCCCTTACACAGAGGCACCCGTCAAGGCTACCCAGTCACCACTGTTATTTGCAGTCTGTCTGGAGCCCTTGGCTATGGTGGTCCGTCAGGATCCAGCATTCAGGGGGTTATGGTGGGTGGAAGGGAACAAAAGTTAGCCTTATATGCTGATGATTCCATTTTTTTTTTTTGAGCTCCCCAGAGACCTCGGTCCCCCGGCTGTTAACTATGCTGGAGTCCTGTGGTGACCTAGCTGGATATAACCTTAATTATGATAAATCTGAAGCTTTGAAGTTGTCTGGTACCTGTCCCCCAGAATTTGCTTCTACATTTCCCTTCAGCTGGGCTAAGAATAACCAAGTTAGATATCTGGCAGTACAGACAAATATAGATATAACAAAACTATTTGCAGCTAATTATAACAAAATGTGGGAGAATGCCAAACAAGACAGCTAGATGATCCTTGCTACCCTTTACCACAGCTGGCAGGACAGATGCCATTAAAATGAATCTTTTACCACAGTACTTATTTTCACCAACCTTCCCCTCCTCCCTAACTCTCCATTATACTGGCGGGTTATGGCCCGGGGATTTCCCAGTTCTTCTGGGGCAGTCGTAGACCTCGGTTCACTAAAATACTTTCTCCTAGAAGGTGTTTGCTATAGGGGGACCTAGATGCTCTGGAGAGGTGGTCAAGGAAGTGGAGGCTGAGGTTCAATGCAGGGAAATGCAGGGTACTGCATCTGGGCATCAGAAACCCGGGCCAAGTGTATACCCTTGGTGGGGGGAAGAGATGCTACAAGTCTCGATGACAGAGGGACCGGGGGGGGGCAGTGGCCAACAGGAAGCTGGGATGCATCGCTAGGGGGACTACCTCCAGAAGGAGGGAAGTGATACTCCCTCTGTATAACTGCTTGGTTAGGCTGTACCTCGAGTACTGTGTGCAGTTTTGGAGGCCGCACTTAAAAAGGGACATTGCACTCTTGGAAAGGGTCCAGAAGAGGGCAACCAAAATGATCTGGGGCTTGGGGGAAAGGACCTATGGGGAGAGGCTCAAGGAGCTAAAATGTTGGAGGGGGACATGATAGAGGTCTTCCAAGTACATGAAGGGTTAGGGATAGGGAAAGGGAGGCTCAGTCGTGGTGCTCCAAAGGAAGGGGGGGGGCAACTAGAGGGCATGGGTGGAAGCTGGAGGGGAAGGGGGCTCATGGGGAAAGAAGGAGGTGCTACTTCACCGAGAGGGTGGTAGAACCATGGAATGCACTGTCCAGGGGACTAGTGGAGGCAGAGACTGTGGAGGGGTTCAGGAGGGGTTGGGACAGGTACAGGGGAAGGGTTGTGAAGGCAAAATCCAATGCAAGGGGAATACCCTGGACTGGAAATGGAGAATCCAAGAGGGCGGGGGACAGCAAGGTCAGTTCCCAGGGTCGGGGCTGACCAAACGAGCAGACACGAAAGACTCTTAAGGCTGGCATGTTAGTATGTTAGATCAAGGATGCCTTGCGATGCCAAACCTTTATCTTTATTATTTGGCATGTCAGTTACAGGGGGTGGGCACATGGGCACAGCAGCACATTGCCTCTGGCTGGTACCAAGTGGAGGAGGCAGATTGTTTGGGTCCTCCCCTCTTTTCCTTGGCTCTCCAGGGGACCCAAACCCAGCAATGACCAGAAACTCCTGGACACAACATACACTGAGAACTCTAAGAAAAAGTCAGACGCCTATTAGAATCAGTTACGGATCTGGGGCCCCTCTCCCTCATACAACATCATGCTTCCCGACTGGATTCAGATTACGTAAACTGGGATTCTAAAGGGCTGACTCGTTTCTCACTATTTTTGGAGGGAGTCATTTGTGCATCCTTCCAATAGATGAAACTTAAATTTGGCCTTCAAGAGAAGGATTTTCACAGATACTTGCAAGTTTGTCACTTCATTGGGGAAGGCGAGCAGACAGTCTCTCTTTCCCATGGACTCAATCCTTGGGAGAGTTATATACAAAAGCCGATTACCCCGGGCTCAAAGGTGCGTTGCGTTTTACAACTTTATGGTCGGTTGAGACCAGTGGATTCACAATCATTAGATCGCATTAGGCAAGCATGGGAGCAGGAAATCCTGGGACAGATACGGCAGGAAGACTGGCAGCGTAGGTTGAAGCTGGGTTGGTGGGTGATCTCCTCCCATACCTGGAGGGAATTTTACTGGCGAGTCTTGGTCCGTTTTTTTAGGACCCTGACTATCACTAAACATTTTCAAACCACCAGCACTGACACCTGTTGGAGAGCCTGTGGTCTAGTGAGGTCACATTAGCACATATTCTGGAGCTGCCCAAAGATCTTTCACTTTTGGCAGAAGATGACAGACTCTGTGCAGGACATCCTGTCAGTCACTATACCAGCCCAGTCCACTGACTGGGTCCTAGGCTTGCCCACGTTGATAAATCTCCCTCCAAACAAAAAGTTAGTCCTGGCACTCAGAGCAGCGGCTTTAAAATGCATAACTGCACACTGGCTAAGGGCAAACTCTCCTACCTGGTCAGAATGTGTAAACTGGGTAAATAAGATTATGGACATAAAGTTCATAACAGCTAGATTAAATCTCCGAGAGGACAATTTCAAGAAAATCGGGGGTCAGTGGATAGCTTGCAAAGCAGCACAAAATGGGGAATAAATCCCTTTACAACAGAATTATGGAAGTCGGGTATCAGCATCGCTAGACTATGGGTTTTGTTTGCACGTCTCTGGGTGGAAGTACATAGAATCGGACCAGTTCATACACAATTTCTTATCTTTATAACTTGATGATGCAGAAGAAAAAATTACTCATCGAAGTAATCTTTCTTCCAAGGGGTTCTTTAGCATCAGTAACTTTTTTGCACTTAGTTGGCTAGGTACAACTTCTCCGGAGGTGTGCCTTTAAGAGATATTTAAATGAGCTTAGGGCCAAGCCAATCACAAGACAGGAGGGGGTGTGAGCCGAGTGAAAGCTGTTGAAGGCTTCACAATTTTTTCTAGGAAAAACGAGGGCAAATGCCCCGAAAAAGAATCAACAGGATTCAAAATACATGCAAATGTCCACAAAAGCGGAAATAGAAACAACAGCAACATGAGCTAAAAACTCATCAATAAGAAACTCCAAATTTGGTAAAAGGTGACATAAAGAGCCCTTCTCCGATAGGTGAACTGGGGAGGAAAGGTGGGAGCTTACTGATGCTAAAGGACCCCTTGGAAGAAAGAAGATTACTGCGGTGAGTAATTTTTTCTTCGTATCCCAGGAGTCCTTTAGCATCAGTAACTTTTTTGCAGACTACCGAGCAGCACCAAGTGGGAGGTAGGCAGAGAACCTACTTAGGAAAGAGGCTCTGCAGAACCGCCCCGCCAAATTTGGCATCAGATCTGGTCTGCACATAGACGATTGTGTATGAGCAAGCATACACAACAAGGCAGTTGTAATCGAGAGGTTTCCGTGGTAACCAGAGACCGAGGCGTAGCTCAAGAGGTCCGCTACCACGGAAACATCGAGATCTCGCCAACTGCTTGTTTGCTAGGCGTTGCTCATACACAATATTTTATAGTGTATGGGCAAGCATAATCAGCGCCTCCGTGATCCCCAAACAAGTCTACCTCTTAAAAAGTAAAGGAGGCTTGCCGGGATGCTTAACAGCGCGCCGACTTCCGCATCGCCGTGGGCCGCTCAATGGCGCATGCGTTCAATCTTGTTGTGCTGCACCGGTGACGTACTCGGTGCAGCACAAGATAGTGACGCACTGAGGCAAACAACGCTGCTGCTGGGAGCATGGATTTCCATGCTCAACAGTGCTCTACCATAAACTATAACCAAACTGTAGTGTTTCACAAAGTTGTGGTGCACAGATTTCCAGGTAGCTGCTTTGCAGACATCCAGTAGGGGAATGTCCCTTGCTGCTGCAAGTGAGGCTGCAGTGCCCCTGATGGAGTGGGCCCTGAGTCCCACTGGAGGTTGTTGACCAGCTTTCTCATAGCAGAATCTAATACAAGAGACCAACCAACGAGAAATAGTTCTCTTGGTAGCTGGTCTTCCTCTGCCTACATCCCCGTAGATGAGGAACAACTGAGCAGAAGAGCTCTGGACTGTACAATATGCTCTGGGTAGTGAAAGATGGCTCTTTTGACATCCAAGCTGTAGAGCTTTTGCTTGCCAGGAGCGGATGGCTCAGTAAAGAAGACAGGCAGAGTAATGGACTGGTTCAAGTGAAACTCTGAAATCACCTTTGGCAGAAACTTCCTATCTGTCCTGAGCTCAACTTTATCGTTGTGAGGAATGAAGCAATTCAGCTCAGTGCACAGGGCCTATAGCTCTGAAATCCTCCTGGCAGACGTAATGGCTGCCAAGAAGACAGTCTTTCAAGTTACAAACTTGATGTGGGCCGTGGACATAGGCTTGAAGGGTGGATTCATGAGCCCATCTATGCAAAGGTTCAGGCTCCAAGGAGGAAGAGGTTCCCTGGTTGGTGGCTGGAGGTGCAGGAGGCCTTTGAAAAACTGTTTAAAAATGTTGTGGGAAAAAAATTATTTCTTCTTTCCCACCAAAAGGTAGGCTGAAGCTGCCGCCAGGTGCAGCTTGAGTGAAGATGATTTCAAGCCTGACGCCTGTAGGTGTACCAGGTAGTCTAGCAGCTGAGGGTCTGAAGCTGATGGGGGTTCAACTTTTTTGTTCTTGCACCAAAGGGAAAACCTTTTCCATTTGGCTGCATAGGTCTTCTTAGTGTTTGGTTTTTTAGCCATCCTCAGTATCTTAAGGACCTGTTCAGGGTACTGTGAGGATGGAAATAACTCCTCAAGAACCAGACCATGAGGTGAAGACAGTGTGTGTCTGGGTACTGCACTCCCGTCTGAGGAAGGGTCAGCAGGGAGTGAGTTAGAGGCAGGTGACTGGACCTGTTGCAGGACATTGAGAGAAAGAGAGGGTACCAGGCTTACCTGGGCCAGTCCGGTGCCACTAGGATCATTGATGAAGGCTACTGTCAGAGTTTCAGCAAAACCCTGAATAGCAGAGGAAAGGAAGGAAATACATATAGGAACCTCCCTGACCAGTCCAGGATCAGGGCATCCAGAGGAAGTGTTCCCAGAACTGGGGGCCTGCAACAGTACTGAGGAAGCTGAAAATTGAGAGGAGAGGCAAACAGATCCACGTCTGGTGTGCTCCACCACCTGAACACTGTGGCTAGTACTTGCTTGTTCAGTGTCCATTCGCTCTGGCTCTGACCGATGCAGCTTAGAGCATCCGCCAGAGAACTGAGTTTGTCTGCGAGGTGAACAGCCGAGAGGCTGACTCCCAGGGAAACTGCTAGAGACCAGAGCTTCCAGAGTATTCCTGATCTGGTACCACCCTACTTGTTTATGCAGAACACTGCAGTGGTGTTGTCAGTTCGAATTTGAACCGCCTACCCTTGTATGCTGGGAGTGAAAGCTTTGAGAGCTAGTAAGACTGCTCCGAGTTCTAAAAGATTTATGTGCAACTATGACTCTTTGGGAGTCCAATTGCCGCTTACTGAGGCACTGTACAAATGAGCTCCCCAGCCCAAAAGGGAGGCATCTGTGGTGATCACCTTTGTGGGAAGAGGAGCTTGAAAGGGGACCCCTGCCTGCAGACTTGCAGGGTTCTTCCACCACAGCAAGTTTGAAGGAACTGCTCCGACACAGGTAGCAACTTTGAAAATTTGTTGCTTCTCTGAGACCAGCGAGCCCTGTTATAGGCTTGCAGGAGTCTCATCCTGTACCTAACCTCTGGGACTACTGCAGCCATAGAGGCCATATGTCCCAGAAATTTGAGGAAATGTCTGGCTGGTCTTGGCTGTCCCCAGGCAAAAGAATCCATCACTGAAAGGAAACTCTGAATTCCTTCCTGCAGGAGGAAAGCATATCCTTCTGAGTGTCCAGCTGGGCCCCTATGAAGGTGAGCAGCTGGGTGGGTTCCGGGGTTAGATTTCTTTAGATTTACCAGGAAACCCAGAGACTCCAGAGTGCATTCTGTGAGGGAAAGAAATTCCTTAACCTGGCAAGGAGACTTTGCTGCTAAGAGCCAGTCGTCCAGATAGAGGTAGACAGCGACACCCACCCAGTCTCCTGAGATGTCCTGCTACCACTGCAAGACACTTGGTAAAGACTCTTGGGGCAGAGGACAGATAGTGACCCGAAGGAGGTTTGAACCCGAGAAACTTCCTGTGAGATGATTCATCAGGGCTAGAAATAATTTTTTTGAGATGCCTGTCCAAGGGACAGGTGGAATGTAAATGTTGCCTGTCCAGACAAAGTTTTACCTGTCCACATTTTTGTGAGGTGAATTTTAAACTTAAAACATAAAATGGACTGTAAAGTGGAAATAGAGAAAACTGTTGCTTTTGGGGGGGGTTATTTTTCAAGATAAAACACTGATTGAGTCTAGTCTATTTCTGAATCAGAACCTGAATCTAGTCTGCAGCCATATGGTCTCACATGAGGTCTTCTCTTTTGTTTTCCAGATTTGAACCATAGTGTTATGGCCTCCTGCAGGTCAAATGTAGCAACGCTAGCATCCGACAGCTTGACATGCATTAGTTCAGATGTAGTCATAGGAGACAGACAGGACCGCCAGCCAGACTTCACTCTGCCCATCAAGCTGAATCCTCTCTCAATTACTGCAGTTTGGGTTGGGATCAGTAGAGCTATTGTGACTAAGACCAGAATATCAGGGAATCGCTGTTCATGTGCATCATTATGGAGAATGTTTTGCCAGAAATCCAAATAGTGAAATTCGGAGACAGCTCATTCAGTGATTTTTTCATAAGTGGTTTAAGCTCTAACCATTGCGCTTCAATCAAATTTACATTATGATTGTGTTTCTTGAGTATGTCACTGTAGTGCTCTGTGAGGGTTCAGACTTCCTCATTGCCATAAAGGGCTAGTTGGTGGTCACTATCTGGTAACTGTAATAGGATAAATATCCTGAATGACCGTAGGACTTGGTTTTAAAATTGGAAAATCATAAGTCAATACTTTCAATTGTTGATGAAAGAAGGCTTGTAATATCACGCAACACTGCCTGTTTGGTTCTATCTATAGAATATCCCCTTTCTAAGTTAAGAAAGATATCAGATCTACGGTACTTAACCTGAGTACTGGCTGAGCCCGTCAGTCACCTTGTGCTAGTGTCACTGTCAGCTGTGTCAGAGTCAGGGAGCAAGAGCAATTCGTTACAGACTTTGTCAAGTTTATCCTGCACAGGGTAGTTCTCTAGCCAGAGCACTGTGCTTTCAACCTTACTGACTATTGTTTCTACTGTTGAGCTGTCTCTCTGTAGAGTTAGACTGAAGGCCATCATGACAGAAAGGTATTCAGCCAGAAACTGAGAAAAGAGGACAAATCTCACAGTACTTATTGTTTTGAACAACCCACTGGCCTGATCTTTTGTTTGCCCTGGTGTGGAAGCAATGTGCTGTAAATGTACAACTAAGGTCTTGTAGCCAGACAGAATAACAGACAGAGCCCTTTCTGTGTGTGCAACCCACGGGTCCCTGACACGTTAACTGGTTTGTGAATGGTGTAGCTCATATTACTGGCTAACTCTTTGAGACCGGCCCAGTTTTTGGGAGACTTATGGTATATTTTATAGATACCCATTAAGACTTCATCTGTTGTTTTCATGTATGGAATAGATGTTGCTGATTGCTTTATAGCAAGCTCCAACTTGTGGGCACTGCACTGAATCCCTAACAAATGAGGTACATCTTTCAAAATCCTGCCAAACACCCCAGTCACTTTACCCAACATGACAGGTTGATGATCCAAAAGCAACATGGCAGATCCAAAAGCAACAATTTTTTCTTTCCAGTCTTTACAGTCCAAGGTGAATTCTAAGGCATCACCTATTGAGTTATAAATGCTTTCACCATTTGGAACAGAGACTGGCTGAAGGGAAACAAACTTGTTAACTGGATGGAAATTTTCCATTGTCCTAATATAGACTGCCTCCTCTTCTATTACTGAGGCATCAGTGCTCGAGTCACATAAGACAGAGATAAAAGTGTTACTATTAACCAGTTTTGCATCTTTTATGCTTATTGATTCTGAAATAAAATGTGTGAACGTTGCTGCCTGTTTGTCACTTCTATAACCGACTGACATTTGTACCATTTACATGTTGTAATTCTAAGATGCCAGGGAAATCTGTGAATGGGCGTTCTGAATTAATCAAATAAAGAGTTGTTCCAAACAAATGTTCTACTTGTGTCACCTCATTTTTTTCCATTTGTATTATTCCTCATCCTATTGCTAAGTTGGAAGGTTCTGTGTTAGACACAATATTTTTTTCATTGGCTAATTTATGAGGTTTGGAGAGTTCATGAGCACATACATTTTCAAGTCTCGTGCTCTTACAGCCACTCATGAAAGTGTTTGGCTTCCTTAAGTATTTTTTGCAATATGAGCAGGTCATGCCCACATCAGGCTCATATAGTAGCCACTCCCTATTTTTCTTCCAGGTCTCCTGGAACCCCCTTTTTCTTTTTGTCCCACTTTCAGTTATGACAGGAGTAGTCAGAGTTGCTGGCATATCAGCACTGGCAGAGGCACTACCAGTGAAACTAGTTGTCACATCTGTGGCCACAATGGTGGGGTGAGTAGTTGGTGCTACTGAGTCTATCAATAATGGAGAAGCAGTACACATAGAGGAACCCAAGCTTTCTCCTCCCTCTTGGCTTGAAACTGAAGGCTTTCCTGTAATTTTTTTAAAGCCAAACTTTAACAAAGACATTTTTTCCCCCTTTTGGTTTACTTAGCTAAGAATACTTAGTAGTACGAATTTAAAGTACAGTAGGCACTCTGGAAGACAGTGGACACTACAGTGAAGGGATGATCAGATATCAGAAGACATGAACCGTCTGTTTAGTTTTCTTTCCCTCCCTGTAAAACCCCGGACAAAGGAGTTTTATATTTATATTTTCCTCCCGCTCAGACTTTACAACTAAAACCAGAAGGCTATCCTGCTGTCAACTTGTTTTATAATTTAATCCCCTCCTCTCCCTTTGACAGTGCCTTGATGTCACTCACTCTGTATTTTTTTTTTTTTTACCCCCACCTGCAATCCTTTTTTCTCCACGCACAAGCAGCCTGCTATTATATTATTGTTACTTTTTTTTTTTTAACCAATTATTTTACCAGGTGAGACACACTAAGCTGAAAGCTTGTTTGCAGGTGCAACCTGGGAGCACGAGGAAGTTAAGTGACTTGCTCAGGGTCACACAGTATGCAAGTGGGGGCTGTGAGATTCAAACCCAGGTCTCCAGATTTGCAGCTCAGAGCCTTAAACCACTGTGCCATACTGCCTCCATCTTGGGTTTGGTTTAATATTTTTTAATCTGGGTCACGGTGACTCAATTCAACCCCCCCATCTCTCCCTCTGACAGTGCCTTGTTGTCACACAATTTTTTATTAGTCCTCCTCCTCTCCACTCCTCCACATCTACAGAGAGCCTTATCTCTCAAGCAGAAGCACTGCAGGCACTCCTTATACTTGTTTTGATTTAGTATTTCTTTTTTATCCACAAAACAAAACCCCAGAAATAAGTTTTTTTTTTCACTCCTTGTTTACTTTGTCTGAGTCACTCAATTCAGCCCCCCTCCTCTCCCTTTGACAGTGCTTTCTTGTCACAGTCACTCAATTTTTCTTTTATTCAGCTAGTCCACTGGCAGAGCACAACAGCAGGCTGACAGGGGCTAGTTTAAGTTAGCACAGTCAGTGTCTATCTTCAAGGTTCAAGCTGTAGCTAACAGCTCTGGAGGGCTTTACACAGGCTGAGTGAACAATAAGCTTAATAGAGCCTTGCCTTCACCCCGCCGCACAGTCAAGATATATTTTTTTTTATTCAGATCCCACCACTTGCAGATCACAAGGTCTCTTTTGGCTTTGAGAGAGAAAGTGGGTTGGACAGGAAGAACAGAGAATTTATTCAGGTGTACAGAGTAGTACTGACTCCTATCTCCTTCTGACAGTGCCCGACTGCTTTCTTTTTTTCACTCCCTCTCCCCCTCCCCTGAACATGCAGGGAACTCACCTACCCACACCACCAGAAGTTGAGTCAACACACGGATTCTAGGCAAGCGTTTAGTTCTTTCACCAGAATCACCTCACCACAATAGCCCTGGGATAACCTCCCTAGTTTTACTCTTAGTATTTTTTTTTTTTTTTAATACTAAAATTGTTTGCTTTTGTTTTTCTGGTTGTTTTCCCCCCAATATTTTCCTCCCCTTATACTTTTTTTGCAGATTGCAGTGTACACCAATACAATGGATGTCTTATTTGACTGAGTGATTCAACAAAAAGCACTGCAATCACATGTAGTGCAACACAGTACAGAGCTCAGCTGCACAGACCCCTCAAGGCAGAAGTCTCTCCCCCCCCCCCAAGTTAAACCAGTCCAGAAGCCTTTTTTTAATCCCACCTGAGACTGGCAGTGGCTTCAAACTAAAGAATCCCTCCTCCACGCTTATCTCCCTGTCCTCCAACTACCACACAATAAAGAATCCCCTCCTCTGTCCTCCACAACGTTTATCTCCCTCCCCTCCAACTCCCACACAGCAGCAGACCTCAGTGTATATTTTTATAAGTGCTAAGCAGGCGTAATCTTCAGTTTCATCAAAGATAGTTTCCAAAATCAGACCCAAAGTGAAACAGCCCTGAAAAGGACTGTTTTATGTGGTTGGTGTGTTTCCAAAAATAACTTGCTCTCTGCACGACACCCAGCTCCCCACCATTCAAGCGCTAGCTAGAAAATGCAGTGAGTGAGTGTGGGCACAGCAACCGCGCATGCTCAGTGATGATCGGTGCATGCGTGGTAGCGCTAATTCACTCGCTGCACATCTGCTCCCGCTCGCCGCCACTTCGGACTACCGAAGAGAGAGGTCAGGTGACATCCACTAGCAGCAGTCACCTGACCAACCCAGCACACAGCCACGGCAATGGAATGGCAGGCGGAGCAACTGGTTCCTGCAGGCGGAGCAACGTAGGACATCTTCCCACTGGGATTCCACTGTGTCCTAGCGCCAGCAAGACACAGACAGCTTAAACTGTAAGTCTGAACTGCCTGTCCAAGGGACAGGCAAACTGATTGAAACGGCTGTCCCGTATGGAAAACGGCTGTCCGGGACAGGAGGACAGCCGGTTATTTCGAGCCCTGTGAGATGATCCTATGGGTATGTGGAAGTAGGTGTCTAAGTCTAGGGAGGCTAGCTAGTCTCCCTGCTGTAAGGACTGTATGACCAGTGACAGAGTGACCATTTTGAATTTGGGTTTTTTCAGATGTTTGTTTAAATATCTGAGATCTAAGATAGGTCGTCACTCCCCAGTTTTCTTTTGTGTCAGAAAATGCCTGGAGTAGAGGCCCTTGCCCTTCTCATGGGCGGGGGACCCTCTCCACTGCTCGTAAAGCCAGGAGGTTTTGTACCTCCATTTCCAACAGCGGTATCAGTGCTGGGGACAGAGGTCTTGACACCTGGGTAAGCTTGAGGTCTAGCAGCTGCTTGAGCTGTAATTACAGACCCTTCTCCACCATCTCCTGCACCCACTTGTCCGACGTGATGAGGGACCAGTGCTGAAGATAGTAGGAGAGTCTGCCTCCTACTGGAAGCGGGGAGGCAACCTGGACACACATCAGGACTTAGACTGAGAGGCAGATGGCTGGGTAGAAGTGGATCCTTCTTTGGCTCTTTCTGCCCCCGCCTCTGAAAGATCCCCTGTACTGGCCGAAGTCAGATTGGGGATAGGGACTGTAAGACCTGGGAACAGAACTTCTGCCCCATCCGCCCCGGGACAGGATCTCAGGGGTGGCGGGCTTAGGCTTGTATGAGTGGCTCTGCCAGGAGGCCTTGTACTATCGACTTTTTTCATGTAGTAAGTGGTTTTGTAATCAAACAACATATTTTGATCACAGGGAAAATCCATGGCCTTGTTCTGAGTGTCTGTGGTCAGACTGGTTGTTCTAAGCCAGGCGAAAAGTCTCCGAGAGATGGCATGGGCCATCACCCTACAGGCTGCATCATTGTTGTCTGCCATGTGGAACTGGTACACAGTAGCTTCCAAGGCAGTTTTTGACATATACACCAGCTCCTGCACCATAGAATCTGATCCATTGCGGGCGACAGCCTGGGCAGATTTTCAAAGGGCTTTCTGATAGTTGGCTGTAAATGCCATGTAAGAAGAAAGTCTGAGAAGCATGGGAGCTGAGGCATACATTTTCTGTGAAATGCCACCGCCAGTCCTGCCCAGTTAATAACCTGCCTATTACTAGTGCCTCTTTTTGGGATTGAAGAACTGGGACCATACCAGTGCCAATCTTAATAGAAACCCAATAATACTCAAATGCACACAGGTGGCTGCTGGACCCTTACGTACAGTCCTGACACAGATGATACCAAGGTCCAGTAATATAACAAAAAAGGTTTTCTCATAATTGCCAATCTAGAGAGAAAATCCCCAGACACACTTTAAATCTGAAATCCACTGCAGGTGCCTCGTGGTAAACCCTACGAGGTCTGAGGTAAAAAACAATGCAACTATCCCTAATTCGATGGTTCCCACAAGAATTTGCCCAAAAATGAAGGAAACCATCGAAAATAAGCACCCGTGATAAAATCAGGCTTTGAACTAAATAGTCATGCTAAAAATAAAGTCAAAATAGCACGGTCGCGCTAAAAATAAAAATTTGCATAGTGCTAATGAAGAAGTAAAACTTTCACTCAGCACACTAAAGGAAATAATTTATGAGGAAAACTTTACCCAGATAAGCACTAGGAGGCTGTCAACAAGGAAAGCTGGGAGACACTTCAGAGGGAATATTGCTCAGTCCAGCGGAGAAAAAAATAATTCTGAAGCCTTCAACAGCTCTCATTTGGCTCACACCCCCTCCTGTCTTTTGATTGGCTTGGCTCTAAGCTCATTTAAATATCTCTTAAAGGCACACCTTCAGGGCAGTTGCACCTAGCCAGCAAAGTGCAAAAAAAGTTACTGATGCTAAAGGACTCCTGGGGTAAGAATAATTAATTTCTTTCCCCACATAAAAACACAGGCAGTACAGAGATGGACCCAGTTTTAAGGGTCTCCTTGTTCTATTTAAATAAGTTTAAAGGTTTTAGTGTCTATTTCAGACATTCATTGCTATGAATAGTATGCATGGTAGTTAGAGATAAATACATAAATATCTGTTTCTTGTTGTAAGTATTAACAAAACATAGGGTTATAAGACACATAAAAAGGAACAGTCCTCATGATGTATGTAATCACAAGTGAGAATCTTGTCACCACTGTATGTGGTATATATATGTTTTGGAATGTACTATCACGTGAAATGGCCTGAATGCCTAATTGTACTCGGGCCTGCACTTTCTTAAAAAAAAAAAAAAAAAAAAAATACTTGAGTTAAAAAAAAAAAAAAAAATTCCTCAGTTAAGGAACTGCCTGTTGTGAAACTAGGTCCTGGACAGCACATTCCTCTCGGAATATGCTCCAGCACATTCCTCTCGGAATATGCTCCAGGCATACAATGAGGAAACCAGCTTTTCCAGCAAAAGAAAATGGGAGATCAATAGCGATCGTCTCTGCCATGGCAGCATTCAATTCCCAAGCCACTGAATGATTAGGGCGAAATATACATTGCTTTGACAGAATGCTAGTAATAGTTGGCTGGATCTTTTTTGGGTGGGTGCTTTTCGGGAACAGATTTGTGTTGTATGAGCCCCATGTTGCTTGGATGTCACAGACAGAGACTGTGTCAAGAAACCTGTGACTTGGCTGAGGGTTTCTCTCAAACTGATACGGCTGCTCCTGCTGCTAATGTTCAGTGATTTCATAATTTCAGAGTACCGCTGACCTCCTCTTCCTTGTCAGTCTTTTCCTCTACAATATCCTCAGTCTCATCTCTACCACCCAAGCCACCTGCAGACACTTTCCGCTGATGGATTAGCCACCTAGGCTAGCCATATGTTTGACCTTAAGATGGGCACGCTATCAACCAGTGCCATTATGAAACCCTTTCTTGCCATGGTTTATTCAGGCCTGACAAAACTGGCATACTGTTACAGTGTCATCTTTTGGATCAGTAATTAATCGAAATTTAAATACCTGTAAATTTTCTTTCTCCGACGGCTGGTCTCCGGGCTTCCTTACTCCTGGGTTCCACCTCCTGATACTGACAGACAGGCAGGAATCAGACCTCTGCAGCAGGGGACATCCAGCCCTCCACTTCCTTTCTCCCTCAGTTCTTTCTAAAGCAGTCCAATGTGGCAACACTACAAGAACTTGGAAACAGAAAATAAGAACTTTAAGGCATATATGGCCATGAGGACAGTCAAGTATATACATTCTGGGAGGGAATCCGAAGCCCGGAGACCAGCTGGAGAAAGAAAATTTACAGGTATTTAAATTTCGATTTCTCTCTCCTAAGCTGGTCTCAGGGCTTCCTTACTCCTGGGATATACAAATGCAGTACGTCCCCAGATATCCTGGGTGCGAAGAATGTCAGGAGCCCATAGGAATCCACCACCGCTAGAAGCATTCTACAGCCAAGGATGCCTCCTCCGAGGGCATCATTTCCAGCGAATAAAATTTTAAAAATGTGTGAATGGATTATCAAGTGGCATCTCTGCATAAGTATGCTGTCGATGCTTCTCTGAAGTACACCCGCGATGAGGCTACAGCTGTGGTGAAAAGGGCTCTCCTTGGGCCAGGAAAGTTACCCCGGCCTAATCACAAGCCACGGAAGTGGCTGACGTAATTCATCTGGCTATAGAGCCTTTTGAATCCTTGTTACCCATAATTTTGGCCCGTAGCTGACATGAACAGACTTGGAAGTTTTGAGAATAGCTTACTCTCTCTCTTAATATGCACTTTCATGCGGGGCAGACTGAAATCGGCCCCTCGGCCCCAGTCTGCCCTCAACCTCCATGCCTCTATGTTTTTATCACACCTCCCAGCTCTAGCGGAGGCAATTCCCCTTCCTTATTGCTTTGGAGAGTGAGCAGAAGGAAGGAAGGAAGGATGAACCCTTAATTGTAATGGAATGGAAGCATGGCTTTGACAAATAACCTAGAACTGTTTGAGCTGGATGAACAGCAGTGTATAGCTCTTGTATAAGCAATGCTTTTAGTTTGCTGATCCTCCTGGCCAAAGCAATAGCTATGAGAGAGAGAAGGTGACCTTTATTTGGAGATGCGTGATGGATATTTCCTCAATAAGTTCTAAAGGGGCCTTGGACACAGGCTTGAGAACCAGTTTAAGACCCCAAAGTGGATGCTTTTCAGAGTTGGAAGGCATTTTAATGTTGCTGTCTTTAGAAAGTACAGACAAAGGGACATGAATCCAATGATTCCCCTGGATCCTTCAACAAGAGTGCCTCCCGTGCAAAAACCTGAAACTGTAAGGAGGCTCGTTGCAGACCTTAGACCATTCATCTGACAGGAACTGCAGTAGAACAGGAGATTATACTGGAAGTTCTATGTGTGTTTTGAATGGAGCCAGAACCAAAATTTTCTCCAGACTCAACAATACCCTTTGGAGGAAGAAGAAAGACATGAGTTCCACACTGCGTCAATAAGAGGAGATGAGAAGCCTAGCTCCTTGAAGGTCTTTTCACTCCATGCCTGGGCCTAGAGAAAAGTTGTATAAGTGGGATGCCGAGCCGGACCCTGATGGAGAATGTTCAGGCTGAACTTGAATGTTAGACGTGGTCACCTTGACGGAAAAATGATGTGGAACTATGTGCGGAAAGGCCATAAAGGGCAGACTAAAAACATGACTGTCCTGTCCTGAACCACTTTATGAAGGACTCTCAATAGAAGCGGTATTGGAGGAAAGGTATACAGGAGACCAAACTCATCCCAGTTTAGAGGTGTCCTGAACCCCAGATGGTTCATCCTTGGCCCGGGAGCAGCAAAACTTTACCTTGGAGTTCCGCCAGCAGGCGAAAAAAAAAATCTGTCTGAGGATTGCCCCACTGTTCTGTCAATATGTCAGAGGCACTATCCTTTAGTTCCCATTCCCCTTGTCGACCGGCCTTACCACTAAGACAGTCTGCTGTGACATTTACTTGTGCTGGGATATACCTCGCTCAGTGGTGCTCAGCTCACCGAGAAAAAGGGCTTCCCTTAGCCTTTTGAGCTTCTTGTGCCATCTTGATGGTTGGTGTATGCCAACACTGATGTATTGTTGGTTGGAACCAGACTATCCTGATTAGGGAATAGCTGTTCAGAGTGTCTCGGGGCATGGCCTACTGTTCTCCTGTCAGGAACGTTTATGCTTACCTTGTGTCTCTAGCAGTGACCACCTGCCTGGTGCCAACAGCTGATGTACAGTAGGCGAGCTCTCCCCAGCTCCCGAGGCTTGAATTGGTTGCAATTTGGTTTTGGTGAGGATGACCTAACTTGCAACCCTTCATGACCTCTGTCCCCCACGACCATCACTGGAAGGGTCTATTCTGTCTCAATGAATTATATGAAAAAATAAGCAGACAGCTGAGGAGTTGCCTGAAACTCATTGATGAGCTTTGACGGAATCTGAAATTTAGTACTCGGGGAGAAAAACTTGTGTCATGATGTCTGCCCCCAGGAGGCTCAAGGTCTGGTTTGGAATTAGGAAAGTCTTTCTCCAGATGATGAGAAAATGAGAAAACCGTGTACCAGCAGGTACCAGACCACCTCTGCCACTGCTTGTAATGTTTGGTTGAGCTGTGGGGTCTTAATGTGTGCTATGACCACTACCAGCACCTTAATCCTGTCCATGGGCCTGAGGAAGACCCCAATGGCAGGCTCTGAACTAAAGTACTGTTCTGCCAATCTGAACCCGAGATCATGCATGTGACGTTAGAGTGGGAAATGTAAATAGGCATCTTGCAGATCTATCGATGCCAGAAAAAAACTTTTTGCAATTCCCTGATTGATAACCAGGTTTCCACCTTGTAGGGTATTTTGTGGACCCAACTACTCAAGATGATTTATGACAAGGTTTCCATCTTGTAGGGCCTGCTGTGGACAAAACTATGCCAGAATTCGAGAACTAGGACTGGCCTGAATCCCCCGTGCGTTTTGGTATGATCAAGAATGGGAACGGGCCCATTTGCAATAATCCTGTAATGGCCCATAGCGTTACCTTTTATACGGGTTGTCTGGATGGGGGAGGCACCACGAGGTAGTGTGGGCATGTATTAGGCACTGGTAATGTCTATGATCCCTCTGTGTGACTTAGTTTGGGCCCATGGACCGATAATTATTTATTTATTTATTTTTATTAAACCTGCCCCCTGCTGGGGGATGAGCCTGGATAGCGTGATCTTTTTACGGCAAAATTAGAATAGTATTTTGACCCTTATTGAAGGCTAGCTGATGTAAAACGTCTTCTGGGGCCCAAGATGAAGACTGGGCCCTGCCTTCTTGGGCTCTCTTCATAATCCCTCACTATCTCCTTTGGAGCTTAGCCAAACAGGAGATTACCTACACTGGGTGAGTTGACAGACTGACTCTTGTAGAGGCGATTGCTTGCCAGACCCGAAGCCAGGGGCTGCAGTCAGCTGAGGTTGGATACCTGCTCCAAGTGGCACACCTGACCGCCTCCTCAAGGACCGCAGCTGATGAGGAATAGTTCTGTTCCTGTCTGGATCAGTCACCAGAAAATAAAAGACTAAAAGTGGGACCCCAGACAGAGCACTATAGGCCAACACAGGATTGGTTAGGGAACTTATTCTCTAGTTATCACCCTGAGACGTTGTTGATGCTTGGAGGACCCAGTTGAGTGAGGCATCCATGTCCTTATACATTGGGTTTCTGAGAGAAGCCCCTCCTTCAGCTGGGATGATCGACCTCTTGGTCAGGTTTGAATTGTAGGGTCGATGCCAGGGCAGAGGAACCACTTGTTAGATTGCTTCTTGTCAGACTTGGGAATCTTAGGGATCTGCCAGGCCATCGGAAAGGTGCATCCTGGACTTTGCCATTCCTAAATAGCAAGTCCCCCAATAGCTGGGGAATATGGAAAGCTGAGGCAGATTTGGCTGCAGTTGTAAGGTGAAAGCCTGTTTCAGCTGGGTGGAAGCCTCCATGGAAGGTCAGAGGAGAATCCTGGCTAAAACCTCTTTTTTCTTGTTTTTTTTCTCCTTCCTCCTTCATGCACAAAGAGGGCTGCCCTCACACCGCTGTGAGGACTACTGCTCCATTTCGCATGAAGATGGGGCTTTTATTTGTGTTGTGTGGGCCCCAATCTGGAGATACGGCCCACCCCCCACTGGGTCCAGGCTACTTGTTCAGACCCATCTTGTCTGTTGACTATCAGTCTGAGTCGAGGAAGGGGCTGCCTCCTTTGACTTCGCCACTGGCGGACACTGCCTTCTCACCAATTAGGCAAGGTGATCCAGCGAAAACGATCAGAAGCGGGGACAAATCCATACTGGCATTTTTTGCCCCTGGAAGGTTTGCCTGAGGCCATTCCCTAAATGGTCCTGTTCCCCTTTTAATCAACGCACCCCCTTCCTGTGGAGGTTTTCGAGCTATGCTGCTGAAGCTGCTGAATTGCTGCTAGCCTCTTAAGGGCAAAAAAGTAAGCTGCTCCCCTCCTTTGTGTGCTGTAAACAGAAAACTTAATGAATAAGATCCATCTTGTCCCTTGATGTTATTCTTTTTTGGGGGGGGGGGCTGTCATGCTGAGAGGAGTTCCATTGGTCCCATTTTGGGGGTGCCTAAGCACTGCGCTCGAATCCTGCAGGGGAACCTGTACTGCTGAATACCCCAGCGCTGTGCACCTCATTGTACAGGGATACCCATTTGCTTTGTGGGAACCCTGCAGTGCTGTTGGGTGTTCCCAGCATTCCAAATGAAGGGCATCTTCCAGCGCTACAGTTAAAAGAAAGATCTGATCTGGGACCGCCACCCCAAAGGCTATGAGCCACCTGGCGCTCTCCTCAGCACTTGTTGCTGAGAGGCCTAGCGATCTCCCGCGCTCACCTCAGCATACTGCTTGAAACCCCATCGACGAGTTGCCCATCAATTAGTGGCTGACATTTTCTCCAAGGCCACTCATCGAAGAAGGCACTCGTACTTGTCCCCACACGCACTGCACTGCCAGGATACGGAGCTCCTCTAGCCTTGAGGGCTGCTAACATGAAAACGTCTCCCTAGCCTTGAGGGCTTACAGGTGCTCGTTGTGGGGGAGACCAAAACAGAGTGGCCTGGCGCTCTCCTCTGTGCACTGCCTGCATCTCCTTTGACGAGAGACTTAAATTTTCTGCCAAAAGCCAGTCGTCGATAGAACAGCCCTTGACCCCGGAAGCACTCCGGTGCTTAAATAAGGAGTCCAAGTCACCCCGATGGTTTCCAGACGACCGTTGTAGGGAGCCCAAAATGTCGGGAAAGACGGGGATTCTCTCAGAGTGGGGCCAGTCTGTGCAGCCTGCAAGGCTGAGACTGGGTCCCACCAAGAGGCGATTCTCAATTGCTTCTAGCCATCCTATAGCTGCACCACAAGTAAACAAAGAATTTTATCACTTACAGTCTCTTCATCCCTGCCCCTGTGGCTAAGCTCTGCTGCAGAGTACCTGTTCCACTGAAGGCAGGAAGTAAACTGAGGGAGACAGGAAGTGGAGGTCTGGATGTCCCCTGCTGCAGAGGTCTGATTCCTGCTTGTCTGTCAGTATCAGGAGGTGGAGCCCAGGAGTAAGGAAGCCCAGAGACCAGCTTAGGAGAGAGAAAGTTCCACACAAGGGATTTTGAAGGGTGCACAAATTTATGTGGAGCACCAGTTGTGGTGGCCAAGACACTTGCTCTTGTTCTGGGAAATGTGTCATCCTATATTATCTTCTGTGGCTGAGGTTGGCTACCTTTCAATTTAAAAAAAGGTGTGTACTCCACCACCCTTTTGTTTTTTTTGTTTTTTTTCTTTTCAGGGTCCTACGAAGGATCATTGACATCAAAAAATTCCAGCTATAGCAGGTCAGTCTCACCTTGTCATCACTTGGCTAAAGTCTAAATTATATCTGTAGCTAGGGGAAAGCACGAAGCAGGTTTGGGAAAAGTAAACTTGGTGGTACTGCTATAAGAGAATTTCAAAACCAGTACACAAGCAACAATAATGGAGGCCTATAACCCCTCAGAGAACTTTTTGACCATCCTGTGTAATGGTGGTACTATAGTAAAACACTGCAGTAGTTTAATGTACACGTCCAGAGAATCAGAGCCAACCTCTGGAGGCTTTTTATGAAACAGATGTACAGAACTGGGAAAACTTTTGGAAGAAGTAAACGCCCTAAGGGAAAAAGTAAAGGGGAACACTCTAAAAGAAACAAATGCAATGCACAAGCAGTAAAGAAAAAGGGAGGAACACATAGAAGGGGACCCATGTGAATCTGAGAATATTTTAGATAGAAACCCTGCTGACAATGAGGTAGATGGGGTCTGCATGGTGGTTCAAAGCATGCCAAAGAAAAAAGGGAGGACAGCAATGGGGACTAAAGAAATCTCATTAACAAACAGATATGCCCTGTTAAGAGATGCACATGAAAACGAGCAGGTTTCAGGGGAATCCAAGGTACCAGCAACTGGAGATTCAATCAAAAAGGACTGACTATTAAATGTGGTACTGACAAAACAAACAGGGAGGTTAACTGCTTGCCAGGAGGGGGGGCCTCAAACAACTGGTACAGCAACCCACAAGAGACAGGGCTATCCTAGATCTAGTGCTGACTAACAAGGAAGGGATCACAGATCTCCAGGTAGAAGGTCACCTGGGGGCCAGTGACCATCACATGGTATGGTTCAATTTGGCTACTACATCTAAATCATCCCATTCCAAGGCAAAAATATGGGACTTCAGAGGGCTGACTTTGATAAGATGGCCAACAGAGTTAAGCTAGCCCTGGCAAAAGAAAACACAGGAGTGAGGGTACAGGCAAGTGGGCAAGCATTAAGGATGAAATACTTGAAGCAACATCCCATTGTGTTAGACAGAAAAGGAAGTGCAAAAGAAGAAGGAAACCACTTTGGTTCTCAAATACAGTAGCAGAAAAGGTCAGAGCCAAAAGGCTGGCCTTCAGGAAATATAAGGGAACACAGCAGGATGAAGATAGGGAGACATACCAAACTGCCCTAAGGGAAGCAGGGAAGGCAATAAGGCAGGCAAAGTCCCAAACTGAGGAAACACTTGCACCAACAGTAAAAGAAAGTGACAAGACTTTCTATAGATACATTAGCGAAAGGAGAACGTCCAGAGGGGGTATTGCTAAGCTTAATGGAGAAAAGGGAGCATGTGAGGAGGAGGACCCTGTAAAGGCATCTATCCTAAATAGATACTTCTGCTCAGTATTTACTGAAGAGAAGGTAGGGCAGGGCCCACAGCTCAGCATCATGGACACAGGGGAGGGAGGTGAGCACTACTCCCTTCACAAAAGAAAGAGTCCTACAAGAGCTTGCTAAGCTCAGGGTGGATAAGGCAATGGGACCTGATGGCATACATCCCAGGGTACTTAAGGAGCTAAAGGTGGAACTAGCAGAGCCATTAGCAGAACTGTTTAGTGAGTCTCTGAGCACAGGAGAGGTCCCAGAAGACTGGAGAAGGGCTCATGTGATCCCGCTCCACAAAAGTGGTAGCAGGGAGGAGGCGGGGAACTACAGACCAGTCAGTCTTACCTCAGTAGTGGGCAAGATTATGGAGGCACTCCTTAAGGAAAGGATAGTGCAACACCTGGAATCCCATAGGGGCACAGGATCCAAGACAGCATGGGTTTACAAAGGAAGGTCCTGTCAAACTAATCTCATAGATTTCTTTGACTGGGTAACCAAGTGGTGGACCAAGGGGAGCAGTTGATGTACCTACCTTGACTTCAGCAAAGCTTCTGACACTGTTCCACATAGAAGATTGATAAATAAGCTGGGTAGGCACGGGGTGGGTCAGAAGTTGGTCAGCTGGGTGGCAAACTGGTTGACGGGCAGAAAACAGAGAGTGGTGGTAAATGGTATACAGTCAGAAGAGATGCAAGTCACAAGTGGGGTACCTCAGGGATCAGTCCTGGGGCCAGTCCTCTTCAACATCTTCATTAGTGACCTTGCAGATGGACTAGAGGGTAAGGCTTGTCTGTTTGCAGATGACACCAAGATCTGCAACAGAGTAGATGATCCAGATGGGGTGGGCAGAATGAGAAGAGATCTGGATAAACTAGCAAAATGGTCAGAAGAGTGGCAACTGGGATTTAATGCAAAGAAGTGCACAATCATGCACATAGGGAAGAGAAACCCTGAAGCCACCTATAGGCTGGGAGCGGAGTTGCTAGCAGTCACAAAGGAAGAAAGAGACTTGGGCATCATCATCACTGATGACCTGAAATCATCCAAGCAGACCTCTAAAGCAGTAGGTAAGGCTAGGGACATGTTAGGGTGTATTAGTAGGGTATCACAAGTCCGTGGGGAGGTAATGATCCTCTTTACAAGACACTGGTTAGGCCCCATCTGGAGTACTACGTGCAGTATTGGAGGCCACACCTTCACAAGGACATTAACCAAATTGAGGCAGTCCACAGAAGGGCAACCAAATGGTGCAGGGACTGCATCAGAAGACATACGAGGACAGATTAACAGAGCTCAATATGTATACCCTTCAGCAAAGGAGGGAGAGAGGTGATATGATCGAGGCATTCAAACACCTAAGGGCATTAACAAGGTGAAGAGTCTAACATGTTTAAATATAAGAAAAACAGCAGGACAAGAGGACACAGCATGAGATTAGAGGGGGCCGATTAAGGGGAATGTGAGGAATTCTTTTCACAGAAAAGGTGGTGGATGCATGGAATGGCTTACCACAAGAAGTGGTGGCTATGAATACAGTGCAGGGCTTCAAACAGGCATGGCATAGGCATAAGGGAGCAATACAAATGACTATGAATAGATAGGCCACTGACAGAGCAAAGGCCGATGGCACATTTATAAGGTAGAAAAAGAAATGGGCAGACTGGATGGGCCTTGCGGTCCTTATCTGCCGTCAACTTCTATGTTTCTATGTAGGAGCAAAAATAAAAGGATGTAAAAACTATCCTACCCAAGTACACTGAATAACAGAGACATAAGCAAACTGTTGTATTACATGTAGGAATTAATGCAGGGAAGATCGTGATAAAGACACTGTTGATGAAATCATGGAATTGTGTAAAGATATTAAAGTCTAGGGCATAGTCTCAGGCATTCTGCCTATTCTAAAAGGCCATGAGGGGGAAAAAAAAAATCATACAATACAAAGAATCACTACAAGATTGCGAAACATGTTCAAAGGAGGGAGTCCCATTTATTAACACTTGGGAGTCCTTTTATCAGAAAAAGCATTTATATGCAAAGGATGGCTTGCACCTTAGAAACTTAGGAACTAAAACCCTAGCAACTATGATAAAAATATGAATATTCCTCTGGTGAATTTAAGAATATTTACTAGACATTGTATGGAATTGTACACATCAAATTATAAAGGATTTAGCCAGAAACAGAAAGGAATTGTGGATCAGTTCTGTTCCTGTGGACAAAATACAGAGGATAACCTTAAACATATATTTTTCTTTGTTGCCCTAAATATGAAAGGGGAAGGAAATTTTGGCTAGGACCCATCTTGACTGAGATTTCACTCCCTCCAGATGAAATTATTATGGTACTGTTTAATTCCACGATTTATGGTACGCTAGTACGAATTATTAAATTCTTGCAATATATTAAATTATGATATAAATGTATTGGCTAGAAAAGTATATTGTAATAGTGGGAACTTTGGATGAAAACTAATAAAAAGATAATGAATGAGAAATGTTTCTAGAAACAACAAGAACAGTGTTAATTTTTAAAAATTAGAGTAGATCAAAGTATTTATAAAGTCTTAACCATTCTAAGATGATTATGTATGTAACCTGAAATCTGTGTATTTAAAATTGTAATGACTGTGCTGGGGCCACTCCTGTTCAACGCCTATGTCTCTCAGACATCAGGAAGGGGATCAGGAGTGAAATGAGTCTCTTTGCAGATGACTCAAAGCTGGGTGCAGTGGTGGACGAGGAGGGGAGGGTGGCCTTGCAGGAGGACCTGGAGGCTCTGGAAAGTGGTCGGGAAAATGAAAACTAAAATTCAATGTGGGGAAGTGCAAGATTCTGTACCTGGGAGTCAGAAATCCAGGCCAGGGGTATACCCTGGGAGGAGACATGATTCAATTCACGTAGGGTGAGAGGGACCTGGGGGTAGTGGTATACGTCAAAATGAACAACTCGGAGACCTGTAGGAAGGCAGCGGCAAGGGCAAATAAGATGCTGGGATGCTTCACCAGGGGGCATTACCTCCAGAATGGCGGAAATGAGCCTTCCACTGTACAACTGCTTGGTTAGGCCACACTGAGTATTGTGTACAGTTTTGGAGACCACATTTAAAGAGGGACATTACATTCCTAGAGAGGGTCCAAAGGAGGGCAACCAAAATGATCTAGCGCCTGGGGGACAGGACCTATGAGAAAGGCTCAAGGAGCTCGACATGTACACCTTGGAGAATAGGAGGGACATGCTAGAGGTCTTTAAGTACATGAACAGGATCAATAAGGGAGGCCAAGTCAGGGTGCTCCAAAGGAAGGAGGGTGGGGCAACAAGAGGTCACGTGTGTAAGCTGGAAGGGGACAGTCTCAGAGGGGAGAGGAGGAGATGTTATTTCATTGAAAGGGTGGTAGAGCCATGGAATGCACTACCCAGGGAGCTGTTACAGGTGGAGACTGTAGACGGGTTTAAAAGGGGGATGGGACAGGTAACAGGGGAGGTTAAATCTGACCAGGCCCAATATAGGTGGAACATCTGGGACTTGGGACAGTAAAACCCAAGGGAGAGGGGGAGACACCAAAATCGGCCCTCAGTGTGGGTGCTGAAAATTGAGCAGACTCAAGAGACCGGTAGGCCTCTTCTGCTGGCATTTTAGTATGTTGGTCTATGTTGAACAATACATTTTTGATACTGAAAAAAACTAATAACCGAGGGGGAGGGACAAACTGGAAGGAAAACATGGTTATGGGCATGAATAGAAACAATAAAAACATAATAAAACCTGTGGGACTAAACTGTCTTGCTAAATGCTAGGAGTCTTAACAACAAAAAAGAAGAACTGAAAGTATTACTGAAACAAACTGGCAAAGCCGACACAGTCTGTATAACAGAAACATGGTGGACTGGTAACGAGGAGTGGAGAACCGAAATACAGGAATACAACTTATTCCGTTTAGATCATACAAACAAGAAAGGTGGTGGGGTAGCAGCATATATCAAACCATTTACAGTCCAATCTAATATCAGATAAAGTTGAAAAACAGGTCAGCAAAACAAACTATATGGCTTAAAATAGGGCAGGTAGAGACAACATTATTATGGGATTATGGTATAGAGCACTTAACAGTGAAAATGGGATGACTGAAGAAATAATCGAACTTGATAAAGCTTATGAAATGGGCCAGGTCATATTTGTAGGAAATTTAAACTACAATGAAATAAATTAGGATAAGATGGAAGCTATTAAACCATGTAGTGACGCCTTTCTGAAAGCTATAGTGCAATTAGACATGAAACAACACATAAGGCACCAACAAGAGGAGAAAATATATCAGACATAGTACTGAGTACAGATGAGGTTTACATTACAAATTGTGGGATCTAGGCACCACTAGGAAATAGTGGCCATAATACAGTATCTTTCCTAACACAGGAATATATCCCTATAAAAATGGATATAAAGAGACCTGTAATTTTAACACAGCACACCAACAAAAAATACAGGCAGATCTAGCCAAAATAAACTGGGAGCAAGCTCTGAAAAATAAAACAGCTAATGAAATGTGGGACATTCTCAGAAAGCAGATTTTCACACTATGTGACACATATATAAAGAAAAGTAGACAATATAACGGGTGTTAAACCGCAATGGCTCACAAAGGGTCTAAAAAAAACTAAGAAAAGGAGAAAACTTTACAATGAATATTACAAGAACAGAACAAAACTGGGAGAAATAATAAAAACGTGCTAAAGCGATATAAGAAAATAATTCGGAAAAAAACCACGGAAAAAATGTAGCAAGTAATGCAACAAAAGATATTATGAAGACGTTCTATGGATATATAAATGCTTTACAAAACTCAAACAGTGGTTTGTGTTCAATAATCTATAATCAACAAACTGAAGATCCCAAAGTAATGGCTGACATTTTTAATACCTACTTCGGGACTGTATTTACACAAGGTGAGCCACATGTAGGAGATACACCTGAACAGACTAGTATAACAGAATATTACACTTGATTGTATAAACAACAAAATTCAAGCCCTAAAATGTACATACTCATCAAGCCCAGATAACACATCTTCAAATATGTTGAAATTATTATTAGCACCACAAATAGCAACTCCATTAAGATTACTATACAAGTGAGCACTATCAGAAAACAAAATTCCAACTGACTGGTTATCAGCCATAGTAGTCCCAAACCCCAAAAACAGAAGCAAAACTAATTATGAAAATTAAGACTTACTTCGGTACCAGGAAAAGATATGAAATCAATTTTAAAGGATAGGTTAAATCAACATATAGAAAAAAAAGACTGCAGAGCTGAGAAGCAGCATGGTTTTACTGTTGGGAGGTCCTGCATAACTAACCTTCTGTACTTTTATGGAAAAATATCAGCATCACTAGATGGAGATCATCATATTTTTCTGGATTTTGCAAAAGCATTTGATAAAGTACCGCACAAAGCAATAATACAACTACTAATTGATTTAGGTGTAAATCATAAAATTACAACATGGATCTAAAGCTGGCTCAGTGGAAAAAGTCAAGAGAGTTAGTATAAAACGGATGACCCTCTGATCCAGTCGGCGTGACTAGTAGGGTGCCACAGGGCTCTGTACTGGGACCGTTGTTTCACATTTTCATATCAGACATGGACAGACATTTAACAAGCTGGATAAATAAATATGCAGATGGCACAAAAATAGATAAGAGTTGTAAGGTCACAGGAAGATATTGATGCACTACAAAGAAGACTAAATAACATAGGCAAATGGGTCAATATAAGGGGTGTGAGTCTTAATGCTGATGAGTGTTGTGTAATGCATTTAGGCCATCATAACAAAGATAACTCATTTTCTGAATGGACGCCAACTATGGAAAACCACAGAAGAAAAAAAGTCTTAGGTATAACAATTACTGAGAAATTAGCTTATGATAGTCACTGTTACAAACAAATTGGTAAGGCCAAGAGGATATTGTGGACAATCAAAAGAAATTTCAGAAATAGAGATGAGGAAGTGGTAATGCCATTGTACAGGCATATGTGAGACTGCTTCTGGATTATGGTAGCCAGGCATGGTGGGCGCTATAACTAAGGGGATGGAAGAGCGGTTGGAAAAAGTTCAAAGGCAAATGATATACAATACCAAATCAAGTGCTGGAAGCATTTAAATAACACCACTACCATCACACAATGCAGGTACACTACCCCCTAGAGACAAACCACACCACTGTTCGCCTCAAATCGGTGGTCACCACTGCTGCCTTTCCTTCCTGTCTGCCCTTTCATTTCCCTCCACCCCAGGGTAGCAGGCTATGAAGCCCTATCCTAAATCTCACACATTTACTTTTTGTTTCATACAATGAACAACAGTACAAATCAAGTCAAAACTGAGCTCTAAGTACAGTGCAGATCCTACCTCCCGAACACATTTCCTAGAACTGCAGACAGAACAGCTCTACTGACCTACTTCCTGCCAAAAAGTAACCATGTAATCTGCAGGTCACATGATGCAGCGTTTGTGAAGTCCAGATGAACTTCATCAGCAAAGTTGGGAATCTGCAACTTTGCAAAATTGCCAATACCGCAAACTCTGACTTTGCAAAGTGCAAATAAAATTGAAGCTTTCCAAACCTGGAACACCGCTAAGACTGGAGCTCCCCACATTATCTGCAGATCAACAAGAAAAACTTAAAGGCCCCATAAGATAAGGAGAAACAGTTGCTTGAACACGAAGCTCCAGACCTGGATGGTATTTCTTAAGGCCTCTTTAAAGGCTTAAAGAAAGAAGAGGTAAAACCCCTCACATCACTGATACGTTCAATGAGGCATTCTTCAGAAACGTAATGGACAATTCCATACGGCAAGCTTTGTTAACCGTGATACCCAAACAATGTAGAGGTCCAACACTTGTTTTAAAACCATAGACTAATCTCACTACTGAACAAGGACATGCAACATCTAGCCAAAGTACTGGCTAATAGACTAAAAGGAGCTTGGGGAACCCTAACTGACCCAGAGCAGATCGGATTCACAGTTTACTTGGTTTCTGCATCCAGGGAGGTCATGACCCAAGTGCCTTTGGTTTCACTGGATGCGGAAAAAGCATCCGATAGTGGCTTGGACATATTCGGTGGGTTCAACTGCTGTACTCCAGTCCGACAGTAAAAGTGTGGTGCAATAATGCCTTCTCCCCCTTCGTCACCTTAAAGAACGGCACAAGGCAGGGTTGTTGGCTCTTACCATATCTTAAGGCAAGCCTCTAACCAGGAAGGTCATTCAGGATGGGGGAGCCCCCTTCCCCATCCTGAATAACCTTCCTGGTTAGGGGTTTGCCTTAACATAAACCTGGGATCCCAAAATTACAAAATGTCAACATATGCAGATGACATCCTCGTACACTGGACACATCCCTTCACCTCTCTTCCTAGGGCCATATAGGTTATTTAGGAATTGGTTGAATTCTCTGCATATAGTTTGAATACCTCAAACAAATGTCATGCCTCTGAATGAGAGAGTGCACAAACATGACCTACAGCAGTTAAACATGAAGTGGTCAACAAATAGTACAAAGTATCTGGGCACTGATAGCACCACAACCCCCCAATCTGAAAGTAAAAGAATCTATGTGCCTTATGGTAAAAAATATAATAGGACCTGGAAAGATGGATACTGCGCTCTCCTCTCCCTCTCTATCTGGGGACACATTATTATTAAGATGAACATTTTGGTATGCCTGCTTCACCCCATGGGTATGCTTTCCATTTTCATTCTTTGGAGCTGGTTTAAAACAGTTCACACTTGCATATTAGTCTCTATATGGAAGAAGCAAATCACCAAAAGGTCTTACCACAAGTTGACAACTAAACCTCCGGGTGGGCCAATTCCACCAGACTTCTACAGGTAAAATTAAGCCTGCCAGGACCGCAAATTCTTCCAGTGGGGGACCTGCCCATCAGAGGGGGGGGATCCTCAACATATATCCCTCAATAGTGGGTAACATAAGCTAATCTTCGTACTGACTATCAAATGCAGACATCAGCCTTACTAGTCACAGAGTACAAAAAGCTGCCCGATGCCTGTGGAGGGGTTGTGGGATAACAGATGGACCAGACACCGAACTTTAAGTTCAACACACATCTGTGTGTGATATTTATTCAAAATGCAGGAGATAACCTACAGCAATGGCATATCCCCATTTCAGTACATCAGTTTGTAGCAACAGACTATGCAAGTCTTTCCTCTACATTTAGCCAGCACCTACTGTCTCACTGATCTCTGATCTCACTTAGCAGTTGAGATTCAGCCCTCCACCCCTATGCGGGCCCTCTTTGCTTGGGTAGTGGGGGCTCAAAAAAAAAACAAGCTAAAAGCAAAGACCCTCAGTGCAGAAGCATTGAAACAAGGGTTACCCCAAAGGGCACTGACAATAAGCAAAGTTTCAAGAAACAGAACATCACACATACTTCCACAAGGGATATATGCAAATCAAAATTGTCCCAGTTTACAGCAATTTACATGCATTTTAAATGGCATATCTAACTTAATTTTTTTAGTACTTTTTAACTGTATCAAAAACACCTAGTACCATGGTATTTTCAACATTTACAGGTTTCATACACATAAGGCATATACATTAAAGTATTTTATGGCATAGTGCTATTACATACTAAATCCAAAAATGCTAAACAGAACTTGTTTTACATATGCTCGGAGGTCACTACAATAACCTCCCTGTATGAGGACCTAAGAGGGAAAAGGAAAATTAAAGAGGACACTATAGCATAGTCAAGAAAGGGAAGGGGTGCCCATAGGTGGCCAACCTTACAGACTAGAAATTATAAAGAATAGATTAGGCTAAGAAATAGAAGAACTGTTGCAACAGATTTAAGAAAAAGGTCAGTCCTCAAGAGTGGCAGGAGCTCCTTGTCACAATGTCCTGGCAGGTACCCCAATAGGCAATTCAATAAGAATACACAAACAGATGTGCACATATATTAATTATAAGCCTATGAGTGAGTCAGCACAACCTTTTTGGGTTAATCCCAATTTTAAAACTGGGAAAAATTTTGCAACAGGAGGCAGCATGGAAACAAAAAGTTATCAGTTATCAAGGAAGTAGGATGTTCCTCAACAACAATGTCTTTATTGCCCTCCAACAGTTCATGCTGATCTTTAATATGCAAAACTCAGATTACTTCCATTTCTACAAGTAGTGCATAAACTAAGTAAACAGCTAGGTAGAATGCCGTGGCCAGGAGGAGAAACTCACTTGGTTACTCTGCTCTTGCAAGCTACCAAGGGTCCTCATGCAGCCTCTAAGATCTATGAAGAAATGGGAAGCCTAATTAAACAGAAACAGGGTAAGCCACACAAATACTGGACAGAAATGGGAGAGTATTAAAAATGATGAACGGCGCAAACTCTGGGACAGCGTATATCAGTTTAAGTATGACAATTACCGCCTGATGAAGCATCGAATTATTATTGATATGTGTCACACCCCTGTCAAACTGGCAAGCTGGGGCAAACTCAACTCGCCTATGCGCCATCAGATGCCAGGAAGAGGAGGGCATCTTCTTACATATTCTTTGGCATTGTAATAAAGCCCAGCCACTTTGGAATGCTTTTAAACACAAGCAGGTCCCTGTGCTAGGCCTAGAAGACTGCTTCATACCTCAACGTTGCAGTCTTGGGTATGCACCGATACACATGTATATCCTTGGGATATACATATGCATTGGCGCATGCCCAGTATCACCTCTCGGCTTTTTCTGGAGGTGATTTTTACAGCTTGTAGCCCTCGGTTTTCATTATGGCATACTTTAAAATAGGCAGCATTCTCAAAGCACGGACCCTATGTGTATTGTTTAATGTACAGTATGGGATGCGCGCACGAGCCCATGCACGCGCCTCCTGGCGCTTAAGCGCCATTTTCCTTTATGACCGACTGTAACATTGTGAGGGCCCCTGTGTGTTTACACAGCTGCCCGATCCGTTCCACAATGATGTGTGGAAACGGTGAAAACAGGGAACACCGTTTCAGCGAACGCCAGTTTTGGCAGCAGTTCAGGTTGCCTGGACACACACAAAAGCCAACACTGCAGTTGATCTCACTGATGAATGTGGTGCAGATCATGGCATGCAAAAGGCGCTAGTATTTGTTGATAGTTTTTGCCAAGACATTTTTGCCAATGTTCGAGGATCTTGGGGGGATATGCACTACACTGTGGCTGAAGTCACTCGATCAGCGGCTGAGGTTGCTGGTGTAGACAATGCATCCTAATGCTGAATCCCGCATGGAGTTAGGAAGAAGCCATTCTAATTTCTCATACAATGTACAGTGGTGAACAAGCCTGCTGTTGGGGAGCACATAACGACACATGTTATATGTGACATCCCACTTTTTTCTTCATATGTAATTTCTGGGGTTTTGCGGGTTTTCTCTAACCTCTACACCTGGCGTCCCTAGCGTAGTAGCGTGTGTACACTAAGTATTGCGCGCCGTTTGGGATGCCTCTCCCATCCAGTCGTGCAGTTGACTGCAGCACAGAAACCAAACCTCCATTTGGTGACGGCGGGACTTCGGGAGACCCTACCCCTTTCCTGGAAGAGAAGAGCCAATGCTCGATCCTGCTTCCACCCCCCCGGCCAGCACCCTGGCAACCCAGGGTCGTTCCCAAACCCGGGTCGCCACAGTAGCACGAGGTGTGGCATCCAGCACCCCAACCCGCAGCGCCACCTGGACAGCTGACATCCCACTTTCTTAGCACAAGCTTGGTCGTGGAGGGTGCATAAACTGCAACATTATACAGAGGTTTGCTGAGCAGTATTCCCCGTGCGACATACAGACAAGCATAGTAGGTAAGGTTGAGACCAACTGTAGGACGGGCCCAGTCTAGAGTGTACTGCTTTACAGGTCGTTGATATGCGCAAATTAAAAATCAAGAAAGGGATCCAGAGTAACCCCAAGCTAACTGAAGGACTGTACCATCCCCAGCAAAATACCATATATATATAGGCAATTTGGAGGGGGGCTTGACAGTTTCTTATTTTAGGGGGAGAGATAAAAAGCATAGCTTGCATCTCTGACACATTTATGAGCAGCCTATTCCATAGCAACCAGGTTTGCACTGCCTGCAAGTCATGGGACAGCATATTGCTTATGTTACATGCACTTTTGGTGCTAGCAGTGAGTCCTAGGTAGACGGCGTACACTGTAGGCGTACTGTATGTCAGGCACTCCTGCAGCCTACTGATATGGATAGAGAATAGGAGGGGACCCAGTATCGAGCCTTGGGGGACTCCAACCTCAGAGGACATGGGGTCTGAGAAGGTTGTACCTAGCTTTACTAGCTGCTGTGTTGGAGATAACTGGCAAGCCACTTAAGAGGAGACAGCGCCAAACAGGGTCTTTAAGCTTGGTATTGAGCATGGCATGGTCCACAAGGTCGAAAGCCTTGGTTAGGTCTATGAATACAGCACCTGCGTAGTTTCCTCTATCTGGAGCAGTGGCTATGTGGTTGATAAGAGTTAGCAAGCAGTGGAGGCACTGTGACCACTCCTAAAACCATGCTGGTGAGGAGATAGGAAGTTATGGTTGGTCAAGTGGTCAGTTAGCTGTGCAGCTACCAATTTTTCCAGTATTTTGTTAAGCAGAAGTAAGATGGAGATGGGCCTATAGTTGCTAAGAGTTTTGGAGTCTCCTTTCTTAAAGACTGGGATGATATAAGATAGTTACCTATGCTTGGAAACTACATCACTCATAAGTGACAGGTTGAACAGCCTAGTAACAGCAGGAGCAATTTCTGATGCAGCAAGCTGGTCCGGTCCTCAGACCTTGGCTTGCTTGGTGTTCCTAAGCTGAGGTCCAACCTCGAGTCAGCAGCATTTCAGAACTTTGCCACTAAAATGTGGAATAGCATTCCATGTGCTTGTACTACAGCAGAGGGTTAAAAGAAAAAAAAAACAACTTCGCAAGCACCACTTAAATACTTCCACATGTATATGGTATCCCCAAGAAGTGAACTGATTTCTGTGATCCCTCTCCCACTCTATTCTGTTCCCTTATAATGTATGGTATATTTATTTTGCTGCATGCTTCATGGATGACAAACTGTTGTGCTACTGTGCACTTCAAGAATGACACACTGTGGCTCTGCTGTATTCTCTTTCAACTGTAAACAGTGTACCACCTGTACGCTGGGATACATTTTGTTCATCACTATTGTCTACGGCGAATGTTATTGCCTACACCCCATATGCTGTTACCCATAGTCATGTATATTGTATTATATCCCCATTGTTGTACTCTACTGGGTCGTACCAGACAGGCAGTTTCTGCCTAGTGTGCCTACCCGGTTAACAAAAAACTAAAATAAATAAATGGGTTTCAGGTTTCTTAAATACTGTTTCTGTTCTATGAGCCGCATATCTTGATGTTTTATTTTGCAATTTTTAACTGCTGAGCAGTATCACCTCTTCTGGGGGTGGCTATGGTAACTTTGGTCATGCGGCAGGCGAATTTGCATGACGTCTTTTTGATCTTTGCGGGTTGTATGATTTGCATATTATCCTTTCAACCCTAATGGGCTGTAGCCTTGATTAATGTCAATCATACAAACAACACCTTCTTGACGCTTGAAAATGTAACTGGTTTGCCCAATCCAAAATGTCATACAAGGGTTGACTTTAGCACCAAAAACCTGGTGGCTGTTGCCCATTGAGTTAACTAAAATTAATGGCCTGCCAGGACAATACTACTGCCTTACTCTACATACACTGGCTCAATGACAGAGCAAAGGAAAAACCTGATAATGACATTGGGGGGGGGGGGTGTAGAATCACTAAGTTTCTAAGTAAATAAACTGAGCACAGATGTTCGTGCCTAGGGAAAGAAAACTGGCACAGAGACTGGTTTAGCAAAGAAGTGACCAAGAAGAGCCCAAATTATGACACAGTAGTTGTTTGTTAGAGTATATTAATACCTTATTAACAAAGGACCACTCTGAATTTTTTTAAAGACTGAGTCTATAATATTTCACTGGCAAACTGTACACTGATGGGCTGTACTTAGGCTCTGTCCACACTACTGTTTTTTGTAATGTTACAGGCAGTCTGTAACATTACAAAAACTGCAAACACGGTTCGCGTCCACACTACAGCACGGTTTTACTGGACTCTGAACCATTTTAAGAAACTATGCTCGAAACCTGATCGGAACAGGTTTCAAGCACGGTTTCAGCCCAATGCAGTTGCCTTAAACTGTTTTAACAGTTGTGTGGACGCAAACCGTACTGTAAAACAGTTTAAACAACTTCAGTGGACTTCCCAAGATACATTTTTGCCTCCCAAAAGAAAGGCGGATAATGTTACTTCCATCCTACACCTCACCATAAGATCCCCGAGTATCTTGGCATGCACTGGGTGCCCTCAATGCTCTGTAGTATTGCCACAAGTATGCATGGGAACTCACAACAGTTAACTTTGGTGTCGGACGTTAGTGTGGACGCACAGACAATCGTTCTGAAAACCGTTAGACAAAACGGTTTTCAAAACATTTTGAAAAAGCGCTGGTAATGTGGACAGAGCTTTAGATTTTTCTGAGGAGAGTTACTGTACACAGCTACAGTTCAAACACTTGGCAGAAATTTATTTATATGGAGAATTTTTGTGGAAAGAAAACTCAATTTATTTTAGAGGCTGCAAACTTGCAGCAGGCCCCTCCCCCAGCTAATGAATGAATTCTCAATCAGTGTTCCCCATTCATTATATTAGTGCAGTGGACCACAACCCTATATTTTTTTTTATCACCACCTTATATTTGCAGCTATCATCCTAATTTGTTTTTATACAATCCTCCAAAATTGCCTTTTATCATCATCCTTTATTGCGCTACTACCCCTGTTTTAATACCAGAGGCTCTAAACCTTACTTAAAACCACTTAAGTGCATATACGGTGTACATAGGAGGCCCAAGAAATAATAAACCTTCGGCCCCGATCACAACCTCTACCCTATATCTGCAGGCTATGGGGAACACTGTCACTACGTCTTTTTTATTTATTTTATTTCAATCTTGGATTACAATACCTTTGAAAAGGAAACCGCTCATTTACAAAGGTTCCACATTGAAAGGGTGGGGAAAACATACAGTGGGAACAGTACAATTGTCACTAGCTAAACAGATTATACAATAACAGGATTTAAGCATTCAACAACCGTATGATACAGTAAGGTAGGGGAATAATATATAACCTGTTTAATGATAGTCCTGTCCAAAGCCTGGTAAGAAGTGAGAACAGGAGCAGCCATTGGCAGCTTTGTCATTTCAAAAGGAAGGGATACTTGCATAGTAAGATTAGAGACAAAGGAAGCACAGTGAGGGATGGGGAAAGGGGGCAGGGGAGAAGGAGAGTGAAAGGGGACAGGTGCCTAGGTAGGGGATTGAGGGAAAGATGATGAGGGACTAAGGACAGTAGGGAGAGGTTGGAAGTGTGGGGCAGAGGGATATAACGGGGGGGAGAACAGGGAAACAGCCTTTCTCAGGTGCAGTCGCAGCTACTGTTCTCTAGCAGATGTTGTCATAGTAGGTTTTTGAAAGGGCCCAGTGTTGGTACGGTAGTGAGTTCTGCACCAAGGTTGTGGAACCAGAGGGGAGCCTGGTAGGAGTAGGACCGCTGCCGCTGTGTGATCCTGCATCTTGGAACAGTGAAAAGTTGATGGGTAGAGTTTCTGGTGCACTGTAAGCCCAAGAAAAAGTTTAGAAGGTTTGCAACTCCAAAAAGGTACGAGTCCAAGAAGTGTTCTTTGGCTAACAGGCAGGTTTGATAACAATAGAATTTACTAAGTTGTAGCCATCCAGATTGTTTACAAAGGTCGCAGGTGTGAGTGAGGCATGGGGGAACTGGTGAGCAGCCTTCTGGCCTTGTTGAGAGCCACTGCTATCCTGCAGAGGGAGGGGGTGCGGAGCTGTAGATGACCTGGCTGTAGTAAATGATTGCGCTATTGATAGCAGTTCAAAGGGCTTCGGGTGTCAAGCTTTGTGTCTGTGAAGGAGCCCTATTCTGATGTTAACTGTTCTGGCCACATTCTCTATGTGCTTGGAGTAGGAAAGGGAGCAATCCACAGTTACCACCAGGTATTTGAAATGATCGACTTGTTCAAGAGGGACACCTGAACAGTTCCTGATAGTAAGAGAGTAGGATTTGTGTTTACTTCTGGCACCGCTAAACAGCATCACCTTTGTTATTTTTGTAGTTCATCACCAGTTTGTGAGTTCCAAATCAGTCCTCGACTTGCTCAAAAGCAAGCTGCAGTTAATTTTCAAGGTGGAGGTGGGGGGTTCATGATAGGTGGTGTAGATGACAGCATCGTCTGCATAAAGAAGGATCTGTTGATTGCTGGAGCGAGGTAGGTCATTTAGAAAAATGCTAAAGAGAAGGGGTCCCAGTATTTATCCCTGTGGTACCTCTCGCAGCAAACAGGCAGGCATTTAGATATGGTGTTAATCTTCACCTGCTGAGAGCAGTCCGACAAGTAGCTTTTGAACCAGGTAGCAGATTCATTAGAAAGGCCAATGGATGAAAGCTGCTGTAGAAGAAGTGAGTGACTGATAGTGTCAAAAGCCTTAGTTAAATCAATAAAGGCTACACCAACAAGGCTACCCTGTCGAGCGAATTCTGAGTGATACTGGTGAATTCCAACAATGCGGTGGTGGTGTTGTGCCCTTTTCTAAATCCGTGATGTTCCGGGAATTGGATTGTGTATTTATCAAAGTATTCCACTAACTGATCCGCAACAATACGTTCCAGCGCTTTGGACAGCTTTGGGGGAGATGGAAATTGGCCTATAGTTGGAATGCATTGCCCTGTCACCACTCTTATGCACAGGTGTTACCAGAGCTAACTTCCAAACTTGGGGAAGTTGAGACAATCAAAAGGATAGGTTCAGTAGTTTAGTAAGAGGAACCAAAATGTCTTCAAGTGGGAGGGTGACAAGCTTGAGGTCAAGGGTGTCCCCCCTTTTCCTTGATTTCCCAAGTACCTTGTGAAGAGACCTTCTAGCCTGATGTAGGGGGGACTGCTCTGAAGTAGAATGGCGGGGGGGGGACTGTTTATGTTTTGAGCCTTGGTCCCTGAAGGAAATGGATTCCTCAAAGGAGTTGTGCGGAAGGACACTACTCAAATCAGTAAATGCTTTGTTAAATGTATCAGCAAATGTCAGTGGGTCTAATGTCGGAACACCATTTGTGTTAAGCATACTTGGAGCCTTATGATCTTTCCCTGTGGCATCTTTTATACTGGTCCAAAAATTCTTACTGTGGCCTCAGGAGTTTTTTTTTTTACCGCCTCCCTAAAGTGGTTGATTTTAGCAGAGCGGATGGCATGGGTGCAGTCATTTTGTGATCTTCTGTATTCCTGTAGGTCAGCTTGGTTACCTGTAATTTTTGCTCTGTGCCATAGGTTGTCCCCGATTTTCATGCGATCATTTAGATCAGGTGTAATCCAAGGTTGTTGATACCCTTGAACTCTGTCTTCTTTACAGGTGCATGGGTATCACAGGCCACACTGAATTGACTGATGAAGTGCTCAAGGGTTAGGTTTATATCCGTAGCCATAGTGGCTCCAGTCGATGCTACAAAGTTGTTGTTTGAGGCGCTGAAGGTGACCCCTCTTTAACATTCTGAAATGAATTGTCCGGGGGGAGGCTTGTTAAATTTATTAGTCCAGTTGCAGGTGATTGGGGAGTGGTCACTTAGAGAGTCCAGGTGAATGGTAACATCAGAGATATGCTCTGGGTGATTTGTAAGTACCCAGTCCAGCAGGGTACTTGTTCCTGATTTAGAATTAGTTCTGGTGGGTGAGGCCACGAGCTGGGTTAGGTGGAGTGCAGAGACCGTGTCCTTGTAGGAGCCAACACAATGCGAGATCCAATTTACACTGAAATCTCCCAAAACTATAGTTTCATAAGCAAGGGGTTGAGTTCTTATGACCTCCATGACCTTGTTGAACCCCATGGTTTGCTCTCCTGGAGGGATATACACTGAGAGGATAGTAAATGCCTTGTTATATGTCCCCAGCAGAATTTTATGGGGAGAATCCGTGCAGAACTGCCTAGATGGGGTAGAGGAAGGGCATACCCCTTGTATCCTTGAGAAATATGGCACAGCCACTCCCTCTTTTAGAAACCCTGTCATTCCCGAATAGGGAGTATCCAGATATTAGGACAACAGTATCCGGGATTTTCAGTGTGAGGCCATGTCTCAATAACTGAGAGGACATCTGGGGTTGTGCTGAGTAACCCTGACTTCAAGGTCATCAAATATTTTGATCAAGTTGCAGATATTGATGGAGGCCATTGTGAAAGTTCCAGAATTCAGACAGTTGGCCCAGGATTAGTGTGAACGTTTCCTGATAGAAGGAGGAGGAGGGCATGTCACAGAAAGGCTGCTTTAGCAAATTTGTATATTGGGGGCATGGGACTTCTGAAGGGGAAGGGTAATGTGGCAGAACAGGGGGTGGGAATGGAAAGGGTGAAATGCATAAGGAAGGAGGAGGGCGAAGGGTGGGTGGAGACAGTGGGACGGGACTACTTGGGGGCGGTAAGCCATTCATGTTCAATGAGGCTGGAAGTACCACACGGTGTATGGAGTTTGGGGGCGGGGGGAGATGATAGGGTGAATGGATATTGTGGGAAGGACGACGTTTGGGGGATGGAGATGGGGAGGTAGGCCCCAGATCAACAATAGTAGGCTCCCAGACGTGAGGCACAGTATTGGGGTCTTTTAAATCTGTTTTTCTCTCACAATGAATTTGAAAAATTCATTGGCTAGTGTTTGTTGTTTAGATTAACAATTGCACCACGCTCAGGGCAGATTAGCCTGCTGCCCAGCACTGCGTGTTCTTTCACCTGTCACCAAGGTCAGCTAGAATCTAGTAGTTACATGATCAGTGTAGGAGATCCGTTGCTGTCATATTTGCCCAACCTGTTGTTCCCACCTGTGGTAGGTTCTGCTGTTCGCAGCAGAGTGACTGCTCACCCTGACTTGACTAGTCCTGGGGTTCCCACTATGTACTGCAGTGTGTGTCTTTTCGCACACGAGTGCAGGTCCCATACACCAGTTCATGCACAAGCACATCAGTCTCCACAACCAGAAAGTTGGAGATTCCCAGCACTGACAACCCTTCATTCCTTAAAGGTGCAGTGCATTATTTACTTTAAAAAGGTGCTGGTCAATCGTGCTAGCAAAGCAGGATATCCTCTGGCTTGCCTCGGGCCACTGCTAAAGTCGACCCCTGTCATAGTTCACTCACTTACCATCTGTACCTCTGTATTGTTTGCGTAATGTCCGGGTCGCTCCTGTAAATGGGCCTCACCCCAGGAGGGCTCCACTTTGTTACAAAGTCTGAATAAATAATATACCCTGGCAGTAGCTGCTGCCAAATGCCTAGTCCTCCGGTCTGGACTTATACTCCCTTGGCAGCATCCTCAGTCCCTTCCTCTGCAAGCCCCACCACTCACACCTATGGGGTATCCGCAGTGCAGTGCCTGAGGGTACCCCACCTGTCATTATTCTGGCAACAACAGGGTCTCCCCCATTTTCTCCTGCTATTCCAGCCTCCACCCACTAGAGGCGGCCACCACTCCTAATGAGATAGAAATGTGGTTACAGACGCAGCAGCTTACTCAGAGGGTGGGAACAGGCTCAAAACATCCACCACAGGAAGCTCTGAAGTGCTGAGAAGGCACCCCAGCATTCACTGGAAAGCACTGCAGTCTGCAACACTGCATCCCAGCCACCCACCCAAAACCCGGGGCACTGCATGGGCAGCTTGAAGTGCTATGTTAATGAACTACCACGTGACTGGGTCCTGATGAATAAAGAGACAGAACTGGCTTGACTATTTATAAAAACACACAGTAATACTGTTCAGCTTCCTCTTCACACCTTCAGCAAATGATTAAAGAATTAGTTTGACTTATGGATGTTGACAGGATCATTGAGGGCGATGGACAGAAGGCCACTATTCTGATGACTTCTTCAGTATTCACTAAGGAATACAACAGACCAATGCCAGATAGCAGCATTAAAGCAGCCAACAAGGGGATCCCACAAATGGATACACCAACAATTACCACTACCAGGGTCAGCGAGGCTATAGAGCACCTAAGGGTGGACAAGGCACCAGGAGGAATTGGCAGACCCCTTGGCCTATTTGTTTAACCATGCACTACAGGTGGGAGTCGTGCTGTCTGACTGGAGAAGAGCAGATGTTGTACCTCTCTACAAGGGAAGAGGTAGGTAGAAGGCTGGCAACTACAGACCGATTAGCCTCACATGTAGAAGAGAAACACAGGGAAACTTTAATTAAACAGGACCTAGTACAGTACCTGGAAAAGAACAGTCTTCAAGATGATAGACATCATGGGTTCGTAGCAGGCAGGTCATACCAGACGAACCGGATTGTTTTTCTTTTTTTTTTTTCCTATATAGATTTTTTGGTCTTTCTGTCCCGGTTTTTGGCCCGACCCAGGACTCCGGCAATCATGGCAGTGCGTGTGTGTGGAGGCGCACACGCATTCCGGGTGCCGGCTCGGCTCCTTCCACCCCACCCCTAGCAAAACTGCCTGCCGCCCCCCTTCCCCGCTACCCATCGGTCCTCCACCCAATGGGAATGGAACTACTGGGGGGGGGGATGCAAGCAACCTCCTCAGGAGAGGAGAGCTGCCTTTCTGGCTGTTTAATCCTGCTCCCTCCCTGAAGACCCAATATCGTTCCCAAACCTGGGTTGCCGGCATGACGTGAGGTAAGGCGTACAGCGCCACCAAGCCGGCTCGAACTGGATTATATTTTTTGACTGGTACCTAAGGAATTGGATAGGGACCATCCAGTAGACCTCCTCTACTTCATCAAGGCCTCTGACTCAGTGCCGCACGATTGCCTGCTAAAAAAAAATTGGAAGACCTAGGCAGTGCCAAGAACATAGTCAGGTGGGTAGGAAATTGGCTCAAGCATAGAAGACAAAGTGGTAGCCAATGGGAAGAGGTCTGGTGAAGGAGAGGTCACTAGTGGTGCCCCAGGGCTCAGTCTTTGGCCTGGTCTTGTTTAATATGTTCATTTGTGACATCGAAGGCATTCGGGGCAAGATGGACCTTTTTGAGGATGATACTAAGCTAGGCGGTACGGTTGACAGTATAGCTGCGGTAAGGGTTCTATGAAAAGATCTGCAGAGGATGGAAAAATGGTCTGTCTGGCAACTGAGGTTCAACGTGAAAAAATGCAAGGTGAGGAACCTGGGCAAAGGGAATCCAAAGACAGAATATTGGCTCACTGGGGTCAAACTCAGCACCTGCCAGGAAGAAAGGGACCTAGGGGTCTTCATTTGCGACACCCTTAAGCAATCCAACCAATGCAACACAGCTTACAACAAGGCCAACAAAATACTGGGGTATACAGGGAGAGGATTGGACAGTAGAACAGGGAGGTGCTCCATCCACTTTATCGGTCCATGGTGAGGCCTCACCTGGAGTACTGTGTTCAGTTCTGGAGTCCTCACCTTAAGAGGGATAGGCTTAAGGTCATGCAGAGAAAGGCAACCAAGATGATACAGGGCCACCAAGGGCTCTCACATGATGAGCACTTAAAGGCAATGAATATGTACTCGCTGGACACTAGGAGAAAGAGAGGGGACATAATTGAGACATTCAAGTTCCTAACAGGCATAAACAAGGTGCCCTACTCAGAACTTTTCATTAGGGTCTCCAGCTCAAACTACTAGATGGCACGAGTGGAAGCTAAGGGGAGGGAACTAAGGAAGCACAACTTTACAGAACAAGTCGTGGAACCATGGAACAGGCTGCCTGCCAAAGTGGTGGGAGCAAGGACCGTGACAGCATTTAAGCTGGGATGGGACAGCGCAAGGGCTGGAAAGGGAACCAGAAAGGGATAAAATCAGAAGGGGGGGCTAGGTCCCAGGACCTGTAGAAGGTCTCAGAAACCCATGGGCAGACTAGATGGACCCTTGGCCTCCTTCTGCCATCATTTTCTAGGTTTCTATGTTACAACCCATGCTGAGTAAAGATGAAAAACAGAGATTTTCCCCCAAACCACCTGTCATTGCCTACAAGCAGCCCCCAATTTTTTTACCTTAATTCCAAGTAAACAAAATCAAGATAACCGTGAAAGGAGAGGAACACCACCATGCCACAAGACCTGCACCTGCATATGCACCTAGACCACCACTGAAACAGGACAGACCAGCACACAGCAATAAATGCATACTACATATGTTAAATCAAGCAATGTGGTTTACCTAATTCAGTGCAAAAAGTGCACAAATGGATGCTACGTAGGGAAAACTAGGCAATCACTACAAACCAGGACAAACCATCACTGACACACAATATTAAACCAGGTTATGAGCACACCAGCAAGATAGTACCTTTCCCCAACCAGACTGCTCACTCTCTCAGACCTGTCTATCCCAATGCTAATAGGCAACTTCAAAAATCACAAAGGAGAGAAGGACATGGTAATTAAAATATGAAACAATTTAAATGTAATGGCTCAATCAGGACATTGGATTTATGACACACTATGGAAAACTAACACCTGCAATACTGAATGGTACTTTTATACAATTTTTTTCTGTAACAACTTGCACTTGCGTATATCAGGTTATTATGTCCTGTGCTCCTAGCAGGAAACCTTTCACATTAAACACCTCAGTGCACCTATTCAGCTTCTCATATAAATATCTTACATTTCCTGCAAAGCATCCCCTCAAAACTATAAACGTGTTCCTATCCACTGTCTACTCACCCTTCCTCTTCTCACTACCCTGTCACAACTTATTTTGAAACAATGCAACTCATGTAATAAAACTTCAGCTTGCTATAGCAACTGACGAAGGGACCTACTGGGCCCCGAAGGCTTGTGTACTTTACCAACTTTGTAGAAATTAAAATATCAAACTATCCAGTGACTCTAGCTTCAAAGAAAGAAACTGTAAAGAAATGTTTAAAATATTTTCTGCTACAATAAAAAAGTTATTTTTCCTATTATTTCCTTCCCTGGTGCCCTGCTATTTTCAGGGTTTTAATTCCAAGAGTCTGCTGTCCTTTGAAGGAGAGCAGACTACCCACATTAGAGGAATATTTTAGGTAGCTAGTAGGAAAAAATGTTATTCATATCAGAATATGAACAAGGATGAACTCGAATGAGCCAATGCTCAATTAAAATGAGGTCCCACAGCATTATGTTACAAGATATATATATATTTTTTTGTTATGGTAAAATGTATTTTATATGGTTAAAATAATGTTAGATTAAAGAAAGGGTCCAACTTCCAAAACATAACCCGATTTTGAACTATAAAGCTTCGGAACAGTGCAGCTTCTAACAAGTGTGACCTGCCCAATTACTGATTTTAGCTAAACTGACCAATGAAAAAGGATTCCTAGCACCATCACAGGACACAGTGATGTTTGACAGCACCGAGTGCTATACATCTGGGATTCAGGAAAGATCAAATGTTATCTTGTCGGCCCGGCGGCGCAGGGGTTGGATTTCCGCTTGCGACGCCAGCGACCCGGGTTCAGGAACGGACTTGGGTAGCTGGAGGGCGGCTGGGAGAAGAGGAATCGAGCGCCCAACGCTGCTCTCCTCCCTGGGGAGGGAGGGATGCTTGTCCCGCAGCTCTACCGCCACCTGGGTGACCACGGGTGGAGGTGCAGCGGGACTGCACAGAAGGGAGGGAGGACGTGGGCCGGAAACCGGAAGCGAGCGCACGTCGTGCGACGACCCTAGGTCTCCCCAGAGTGCTCACGTCCTGTGGGAGGGGACAGAAAAATGGAAAAAGGTGCCTGGCGTGGAGGACGTAAGCGGGACCCAACTGCCCCAGATAACCCATAACCGGGCTACCGATGGATGCCGCAGATGGACCACCTGACACACACTAATGGACTGGAGGGGGTTAAATGGGGATACCCCCATCCTCCCCGCCCGGGGAGGGGGTAGGCCAAGGCAGCATGGAGGTAGGTCCGAGCGACACCACGGTAGATACCCGGGGAGGGACTAGGGGAGTTCAGTCTAGGGATTCCAAGAAGAAGTTCCAACATGGCAGAGAAGGGGGATTAAAAAAAAAAAAAAAAATATAGTTATCTTGTCCTGCAGTGCAACCCCACAAAGCAGAATGTAAATAAATGTTGAAAATAACACCTTACTGCAGGTGAAGAGAGAGCTTACTAGGGCTCCATTTGGCAAAAACAATAACTGCACATCGCTCTCATTAGCTACATAGTTCTGAAGCTGTATACAATAGTTCATAATTAGGCCCAATTTGAAAGTTGTGCCCTTCCTTTCAGGACTGCAGCTTATGTAAGTAAAAAGACACAATGAGGTGCTGGTTACTGTTCCTTAACCGTACACCCTGGGGTGTGCTGTGAAGGACATAGAAACACAGAAGTTGACGGCAGATAAGGACCGCAAGGCCCATCCAGTCTGCCCATTTCTTTTTCTACCTTATAAATGTGCCATCGGCCTTTGCTCTGTCAGTGACCTATCTATTCGTAGTCATTTGTATTGCTCCCTTATGCCTATCCCATGCCTGTTTGAAGCCCTGCACTGTATTCATAGCCACCACTTCTGTGGTAAGCCATTCCATGCATCTACCACCCTTTCTGTGAAAAGAATTTCCTCACATTCCCCTTAATCGGCCTCTCTAATCTCATGCTGTGTCCTCTTGTCCTGCTATTTTCTTATATTTAAACATGTTGAACTCTTTCACCTTGTTTATGCCCTTAAGGTGTTTAAATGTCTCGATCATATCACCTCTCTCCTCCTTTGCTCAAGGGTATACATATTGAGCTCCGTTAATCTGTCCTCATATGTCTTCTGATGCAGTCCCTGCACCATTTTGGTTGCCCTTCTCTGGACTGCCTCAATTTGGTTAATGTCCTTGTGAAGGTGTGGCCTCCAATACTGCACGAGTACTCCAGATGGGGCCTAACTAATGTCTTGTACAGAGGGATTACACTTCCTCTTACGATTATGATACCCCTACTATCACACCCTAACACCCCTAGCCTTACCTACTGCTTTGAGGGTCTGCTTGGATGATTTTAGGTCATCAGTGATGATGATGCCCAAGTCTCTTTCTTCCTTTGTGACTGCTAGCAACTCTCCCAGCCTAAGTGGCTTCGGTTTCTCTTCCCTATGTGCATGATTTTGCACTTCTTTGCATTAAATCCCAGTTGCCACTCTTCTGACCATTCTGCTAGTTTATCCAGATCTCTTCTCATTCTGCCCACCCCATCTGGATCATCTACTCTGTTGCAGATCTTGGTGTCATCTGCAAACAGACAAGCCTTACCCTCTAGTCCATCTGCGGGGTCACTAATGAAGATGCTGAATAGGACTGGCCCCAGGACTGATCCCTGAGGTACCCACTTGTGACTTGCATCTCTTCTGACTGTATACCATTTACCACCACTCTCTGTTTCTTGCCAGTCAACCAGTTTGCCACCCAGTTGACCAACTTCGACCCACCCGAGCCTACCTAGCTTATTTATCAATCTTCTATGTGGAACAGTGTCAAAAGCTTTGCTGAAGTCAAGGTAGGCGACATCAACTGCTCCCCTTGGTCCACCACTCTGGTTACCCAGTCAAAGAAATCTATGAGATTAGTTTGACAGGACCTTCCTTTGTAAACCCATGCTGTCTTGGATCCTGTGCCCCTATGGATTCCAGGTGTTGCTATCCTTTCCTTAAGGAGTGCCTCCATAATCTTGCCCACTACTGAGGTAAGACTGACCGGTCTGTAGTTCCCGCCTCCTCCCTGCTACCACTCTTGTGGAGTGGGATCACATGAGCCCTTCTCCAGTCTTCTGGGACCTCTCCTGTGCTCAGAGACTCACTAAACAATTCTGCTAATGGCTCTGCTAGTTCCTCTTTAGCTCCTTAAGTACCCTGGGATGTATGCCATCAGGTCCCATTGCCTTATCCACCCTGAGCTTAGCTGGCTCTTGTAGGACCCTTTCTTTTGTGAAGGGAGTAGTGCTCACCTCCCTCCCCTGTGTCCATGATGCTGAGCTGTGGGCCCTGCCCTACCTTCTCTTCAGTAAATACTGAGCAAAAGTATCTATTTAGGATAGATGCCTTTACAGGGTCCTCCTCCTCACATGCTCCCTTTTCTCCATTAAGCTTAGCAATACCCCCTCTGGACTTTCTCCTTTCACTAATGTATCTATAGAAAGTCTTGTCACCTTCTTTTACTGTTCGTGCTAGTGTTTCCTCAGTTTGGGACTTTGCCTGCCTTACTGCCTTACCTGCTTCCCTTAGGGCAGTTTAGTATGCCTCCCTATCTTCATCCCGCTGTGTTCCCTTATATTTTCTGAAGGCCAGCCTTTTGGCTCTGACCTTTTCTGCTACTGTATTTGAGAACCAAAGTGGTTTCCTTCTTCTTTTACACTTCCTTTTCTGTCTAACACAATGGGATGTTGCTTCAAGTATTGTATCCTTAATGCTTGCCCACTTTGCCTGTACCTCCTCACCTGTGTTTCTTTTGCCAGGGCTAGCTTAACTCTGTTGGCCATCTTATCAAAGTCAGCTCCTCTGAAGTCCCATATTTTTGCCTTGGAATGGGATGATTTAGATGTAGTAGCAAATTGAACCATACCATGTGATGGTCACTGGCCCCAGGTGACCTTCTACCTGGAGATCTGTGATCCCTTCTTTGTTAGTCAGTACTAGATCTAGGATAGCCCTGTCTCTTGTGGGTTGCTGTACCAGTTGTTTGAGGCCCTCCCCTGCAGGAATCCACTATGTGTCTAGTTCTGGCCGATGTTCCTGCTGGTATTGACCAATCTGTATCTGGCATGTTGAAGTCTCCATTATCAGAACCTCCCTTTAGCTGTCATGTTTTGTATATCTTCTAACAGTAATGTGTCTATGTCCTCCCTCTGGTCTGGGGGCCTGTAGACAACCCCAGTTCTTATGGCTGTCCCATTTCCTGTTTCCAGGGTGACCACAGTTCTTCTGGCTCCTTATGTGTATTCTGAATTTCTGTAGCTTTGATATTTTCATTAACATACAGGGCCACTCCTCCCCCCCTTTTTGCACCTCGGTCTCTTCTGAACAATACATAGCCAGGTACTGAAGTCTCCCAAGTGTGGTTACTGGTAAACCACGTCTCACTAATTGCTACTATGTCCAGTTTAGCCTCTGACATTATTGCCTGCAGGTCTGGGATCTTATTTCCCAGGCTGTGAGCATTGTGTACATGATTTTCCATTGGCCAGATTTTGGTGTGTTAGTTGTTGGGTGAAGTTTGGCATTACCCCTGTGCATCGTATGGGGAGACAAACCTTTTTTCTTACCTGGTGATGCAAATGAACGGCAAACACGCTGAATTCCTGTTTGACCACTAGCTGAGGGGGGAAGGGTGTTCTTCCCATTCGACGTATGGGGTGCTGCACCCCTCTCCCCATTTGCTAGTTTAAATAGGACGAGGTGCTTGCACTGAATGCCTTCAACCACCTGGAAGTTCAGTTCAGGACTGTAACCAAAACCCAGGCATGACTTATTGCACTTGAGTTAATAACAAATAAAATAAATTAAATAAGGATTGGAAAGGTTTTTTTTTACTGAGATGGACAAAGTTCCCTGACACTCATGCAGACACACCATTCTGTTTATAATGAAAGGAAACTAGGTGGCTGTCATTGCTTTTATGAGTCTGTTTCCTTATATCTGTATGTGAAGTCTTTTTTTTTTTTTTTTTTAAACTTACTTTTTACGCCCCTTCTCTCCACATCCGGACCCTCTTTTGGAGTCCCCAATGCATCTTACAGGTTGCGCCACCGGGACCGGGGGGGCTCACTTCCAATTAGTGCCTCGCTCTGTACTTTTGCCAGTTATCCATCAGATGACCCCCCTGGGTGGGGTAGGGTGCCCTCTTCTCCTTCCTCCCCCCCAAGTCCTCAAAGAAGTGTGCATCTAAAGATGCCCCTCGTATCCCACGGTCGCCAATGCGGGAGCCCTTCACTTGGCCCGGATGTAGGGCATTTCCTGGTTTTCTGGCCCGGCCCCTGCAGATGGCACTCAGGGAGGGCCAATGAGACGGAGGTACGCTGAGACATGCCTTCACTCAGGTCCTCGGCCAGCGCCCGCCCCTCCCTCATACTGTGCGCCCTTTGTTGCACCTCCACCTGTGGTCACCCAGGTGGCAGTATCGCAGTGAGGACTGCAACCCACTCCTCCCGGAGAAAGACAGCGGCCCATCGGGTGCTCAATCCTTCTCCCGACGACTGGCCCTCTGATGACCCAAGCTCGTTACCGAACCTGGGTCACCAGAATCGCAAGTGGTAGCGCTACCACTGTGCCGGTGGGCCGTGAAACCAAACCCATACCCCACCACCGGCCCTGTTACTGGGTGCTTTAGTTAACAATGGAAGTCTGCTACAATTCCCCCTGCCGTGAAATGGCTACCAGCTGTGTGCCACCAAACCACTATGTACCTCAAGGTTTGGTGGCCCTGTCTCACCTCCATGTTGTCATAAAAGCCCCCTCAAGGTAATTTAAATGGCAGACTTGCTAGTGGTCCTTGTTGTTACACTGCTTATCTGTGTCAGCTTAATAACAGGTTTTCATAATTAGTGTTTTTTCTCATGTCAGAGTACACAGTTCAATACCACCATGTTATTTTTCCATGTACAGGGTTCATAAGTGGAAGCATTTGTGTTTATTCTGTTTGTCAGCTTAAGTGGAAAAATTTTCAATAAAAAGTTTAACGTTAAGTTTTGATCTCAGTCTTTACATTTAGGTACAGCGATCCTGAACGCTTCCGTCTGAGACTGGATATGAATGACTTGTGACTGGCAAGCAGTCAGGCTCCTGTCTGAGGGAGAAAGTTCAATATTCCAAAATGGTGTTCTCCACCTTCTGTTTAGGATAGTACTGTCACCATGGTAACTACTGGGTGAGCAGTGCCTGAGCAGAGTCTGCTCCCCCTCCTCATCCTTGATGTCTACCAACTGTGGTTCTCGATTGGGTCAGTGGTGTGTGTGTGTGTGTGTGTTTTGACTGGGCAACTGGAGTTTGTGGTGCCAACCCTGGCAAAGCCCCTAGTGCCGATCACAGTCATCAGAACATGGTGTTAGCAGCATAGGTCTGATCAGGACCTGGGGAATAGTTTGCCAAACACAGCAATGTCTATGGATCAGTCTGGTCCTACAGTGTGAGAAGTTGTACCAGGAGTGAAAGAGTGTGTGTGTGTGTGTTTTCAATTTTTTTTATTGCAATTCTGCAGAATGAAGGATGTTACAGAGTGGGAGAGAAGCAGGAGTAAATTGTGATACTATGCCGGTGGCAGTAGGAAGCTACGTGGAACAGTGGAATGCAGGTGGGAAAACGTTAAGAAAGTTTTAAATGATTCAGGCTTGTGAGGGTTGGTTTATAGACCAATGTCAAGAGCCTCTAGGAGGCATCGACACAGGCAAAATGGATTCAGAAATAACAGATCTGTGATACAGCTCTGCTCAGTTCTAGCTCATTTGTCGCAGATACATAGTAGCGCGCAGAAGAAATTATTGTGCTACTTCGTTGACCTAAAGATGGCATTTGTATTATAAGAAATTTATGGCACGGCCTACAAAAATAGGAACCGAAGAAAATTTGCTAAATATTAATAAATTACATGAACACATTTGGTCAAAAGCATAGTACAATCTGTCAGGTAGTCTGACAACAGAAATCAAGACCAATCTTGGAGTCTGACGGGGCAATCTTATGGCACCAATACAGTTCAAATTATACCTAAACGGAATCTGTTGGACAATGAAATACACCATTTTCCAAGAGTAAGTTCAACTAAAATTTCTCTGTTCACTTACATGGACGATGTTGAGAGTCTACAAAGGAAACTAGACACATTTTTACAACTTCATGGTTAAAAGTTGCTTACAATTAATACAAACAAAACACAGCTTTTAGTATCTGATCAAACCAATACAAATAAATGTAAAATTTAAGCTACGGGCATCAAATTATTAACTAAGTACATACATGTGGCTATTTGGGTCTTAGATTTGCCGATAACCTATCTTGGAATAGACATATATTTAAACTTATAAAATCAACAAGTGGAGTCTCTAGATTCATATGACAATATGGAGGCTACTCGGATAAGGGTTCTTTTATGGTAATAAACTCAAAAAATTAAAGCAGCCGTCTTACAGACATGGTGAAGTACAGGGATGTGGCAATACAAAACTAACTGAAGTTGTTCTCAACAAGTTATACAGACCCATACTGGGTGTTCATTATATGTCCCTGCCGCTATTTTACATTTGGAACTGGATCAGTATTCTATTGAAGATGCGATCCTTGAGAAAACAGCTACGTTTGTTATGGATCTCCAAATGTTATCCGAAGGTAGGCTACCAAGAGCCTCTTTCTGGAAATAAATTGCATGTTTGACTAGAGGTTTTCAATTTCCATAAGTAAAGTTCATCAAACAGAACATCTAAACACTGCACTTGGGGAATATTTTAAACTGACATTTTTTTGAATCCCCAGGATTGAAATGGAGGAACAAATTCAAAATAAATATAGGTGTACTACTGTTATGCAGAATGTGCTAAAAATCCAAGAATCTAAAATTCACGTTCTCTATAAAGTAAATAACATTAGATATGGCGAACTATATTCTCACTATACTGCCTGACAGGAAACTTAGACACTGTTTTGCAAAGTCTAAATTAGAAATCTTTCAGAGTAATTATTTACACTTTAAACAACATAGGGCAGAACTCCCTCACCTTGCAGTAGATGTGGGAGTGGAGAAATTGACAATATACAACTTGTGATATGTTTTTGTCCTTACCATAAGAAAGCAAGAGAAAAAATTATGAAGAAAGTGGCGGTCTTTTACTTGCTTTTCATATATGGTAAATCACAGTTCATACAATGGAACCTATACAACCTCCTTATTGGTGTACTTGCAAGCCCAGATATTAAAGAGATTCCCCAAGAAAACCCATAGCACCTCATATCAGTGCTTTACCGATTCCAAATGCTGGGGATGTAGTTTTATTTTTTTTAATCCTATAGGTAATTTATTACTTCACTTGTAAACTTGCTCCCGCTGGGAGTGCCGCATTTCCTGGTTAGTAGAACTGCCTAGGACCTGCCCCCAACGCACAGCCACGTTCTGATGCAATCCTAGGGAGAGCACGGGGATGCGCTCCATTATAGTCTATGGGGGTGGTTTTCTCATCGTTTTTAAATGTAGTAATGGTCATCTGGTGATTAATCAAGGGCACTGGTGGACTAACCAGGGCCTTGTTGGTCCACCGGTGCCCTTGATGAATCACCAGATGACCATTATTATATTTAAAAACTTGAGAAACTCTTCCCATATAATGAAGCTGCACGCTCTCCCTAGGATTGCGTCAGGACGTGGCTGTGCATGGGGGTGAATCCTAGGCAGTTCTAACCAACCAGGAAGTGCGGCATTCCTGGTGGGAGCAAGTTTACGAGTGAAGTAACATTACCTACAGGATTTTTTTTTTTTTTTTTTTTAAACCATCTACATCCTCAGCATTTGGACTCGGTAAGGCACCGATATGCGAGGTGCAAATCTTTCTGTATTTAACTTAGTAGATCTAGTTAAACATATAGTAATGTTATTACTTGCATACATACATACATACAATTGCAGGCAGATAAGATCCTATATGGCTCACCTAGTCTGCCCCATTATACTCTTATCTATTGAGTATCCCCTTGCCCCCCTGTGAGTGTTGCCCAATTTCCCCTTGACCCCCCTCCTGTTAAGTCAACCTCATCCCCCCACACGCTCAGGATCCCCCTTGTGTCTGTCCCATGCATGCTTAAACCAGATATAGTTTCAGTCCTTACTATCTTGTCCGGCAGCCCATTCTAGGCACCCATCACCCTCTCTGTGAAAAAGTACTTCCTTCCTCCAGCTTCATGCCATGACCCCTAGTTGTTGAGCCCTTTTTCCTCCTGTACCTGTTGAACCTGTTCAGATATTTAAGACTCAATCATGCCCTCTCTCTCCCTCCTTTCCTCCAGGAAGTACATATTCAGATCCCTCAGTCAGTCAGAGTCATATTCTCACAGAAATCTGAGGCTAGTTTAAATTTTGCAAATTTGAATGCTGCAATAACTGTTATTGTCAAAGGAAAAGATCTGTAACACTTAGTCATACATCATAGCTTCTGCTATTAACTTGTATTCATTGCATTAGAACTGATGTCACAGATAAAAATATGCTGCTACATTGAACTCTTAATATTATTTAAATGTTTATTAGTGTAATAATTGATGTGCACATGATAAACTGAATCTATCACAAGGATGATGATGAATATCAGGATCCTAACCATACCAAAGACTACTTGATTCTATTGATGCTAGTATTAATTAGTACTCTGTCAGTATACAATAACTAACTTTTCAGGTCACTTCTAGTAAAATATTGTAAAGGCAAGAAAATGTGTTATTTTATTTATTTATTTATTTATTTATATTATTGATAACCGGGTGGGTTCACTGATTCAAATGACCATTTTCAGACAACTCGAGCCACACCATGACACATTAAACAACACAGGTGTGGAGAACAGTAAACATAGGCCTCAACACGAGGTGAAAGAAACTGCAGAACAAAGGGTCATTACATAAAGTGCAATTACATAAGAATACAAGGTGTCAAAGAAGACCAGCATACAGGTTAAAAATACATAGTCATTGGCTAGGCAACGGGCTGAAATATAAGTCACAAAACAGAGACCAAACACAAGTCTCAGATATGCAAGTAATATAATTTATATATTTTATTTATTTATTTATTTATTTTTTTTTAAAGACAATTAGGACTATTTTTCCTTCTGGACTGGAGCCCACCTTTGGGTGTGTAGGTAATCAGACCTGAACCCTTTGGTGTCCTGATTAAATTTTGGATTGTCAAAATGAGCTAAAACTACCTACTTACAGTCTCTCTTATTTGAACAATGTAACGTACAACCACATCCCCAGCTATTTTGAAGTGCATCATGTGAGAAATGTGACCATATGTTTTCTTTATTCAGTATTCTTAAATGGTGAAGACCTTGAAAGTCAAACAATAGAATATTCTGTATTGTTGTACTGTACAATGATACAGGCACATGCTGTGTCCTGGCTGCTGGAAAAAAAGTGCAAACAAGTGCAGTTCCTATTCGTGAACCACACTACTTCAGAATCTTCTTGACCAAGCAAGAGAAAGAAATTCCCCACCCATTTTATATCTTAAATTATTATGTTGGAAGGCCGAGAATACAGAGCATGGAGTACTGGATGTAACCAAATTCAAATGTTCCAATTAGGAGGACACCTATTTTAAAAGTGTCTCCAGGGGGACTCATTACAGCAAAGCAGTTAGTTACATATGTCCATATTTATTCCCCCTCAGAGATTTTTACAACCTGGCTACATACATCAGTCAGGGATGTACCCAGGTACCAGATGTGTAAACTTTTGGGTCCGTGTGTCCTCTGGTGCCAGTATCTCACCTGCTATCCCCACAGCTCTGCCCTCTGTAGCAGAGGCTCATGGGTGGAGAGAGCACTCCTCACCGCCCCCTCCCCATGGCAGTCCATCATGTGGACCAGGATCCAGTGCCAACATGTACTAGGACCCAGGCCATCAATTCAGATGGCTGTGGATTTTAATTCCTTCACTGATCCATCACGTTGCAAGTGCTGTCTCCTGTCGTCCGCGCATGCTGCAGATTTCCTGTGGCAGAAGCCAGCTCCCTGGCCCAGCTGCAGGGGTCATGTGGCACCGGAGCATGCAGTCAACTCTCTCTGAGGCATGCGGCAGCTACCTCAGCCTGCCTGTCTGCCCTGCAATGCAACCATCTGGGTTTACTCCTGAATCTGGGTCATCTGCACGGCAGTGCACCGTGTTGTGCTGGGCCACTGGGGCAGCCATATTAAAAAGTACAATCATACTGCTAGTGACCAAGGTTCAGGAATGAGTCAGGGTCATCAGGGTCTGGCAAAGGGGAGGAGGATATAGTGTTCCAGAGTATGCCCTCTTTTTCACCGGAGAGGGAAGGTCGCTGCCTCTGCAGGGGTTGAAATTAAGTTTTGCAGCCACTAGCCAACAGGGCTAGTGACTGGGAAAATTCACTAGCCCTACAGGCTTTTCCAGTGGCTCAGCTGGTGTACGTAGTGAAAATATTACCTTCTGTAGTACAAGCCTGCAGAGCTAGTTAAAGAAAAATTTTACCAGTCCAATACAAAATCTAACAGCATTTGGCTAGTGGGCTGGTGCCAGTTTCGACGCCTACTCTGCTGCAATGCTGCCATCTAGGTGACTAGAGCTACACAGCTCCCTCCAGGAATGAGGAGAACACGTGGGTGCTTAGAGGTAATAAACTACCTCCATCTGCAGCACCCTTGTGTGGGGAGATAGCCTGTCGACGCGTTGTGCACGTCAACTGCCCCGCCCACCCTGGCTCGGCATTTCCTTTATAGTTGCTGTCTAGTGACATCACATCCTGTTGCCCATTTTACTGTCCCCACTTCACCATTTGCAGGTTATACCCGCTAGCCACTAGAGGGACCCTCTGACCTTTCCACCTCAGTCTCCCCACCCGACTCCCCCTCCTACTTCCTGTAACCTCTCTACCTGCCTAGGTTACTTCTCTCCCTAATCCCACCTCTACCTCTGCCCACACCTTACCCTCATCCAGCCATCTGGCTAGCCCAACCATCTGACCCACACCCAGCCTGCCACTACCCCAGTGACAACTAGGAGTCGCTATCTCAACCCTGTTTTCTGTCCCAAACCCAGCCACTTTAAGTCACCTAGAACCTGGATTCCCTGCTCTCAGCCAGGCCTTATCCCAACTACCCAGCTAGGGGCTTAAACCTTGTACCCTGTCCACCAGAGTCCGTGACAGTACCACTACTCCAAAGTGGTATCTACACTCTCTGAGGGGCAACCAAGCTACTTGAAATTCACCACCCTGCTTACCCAGGCACCATGTTTGGGCACCTCTTCCCCAAATTTGGTAAAATGTCCCCATCAACAACCTTTGTACTACTGTTCTCCTCCATCTTACTGTCCCTTCCCACTTTAACTCCCCCCCCCCTGCTATTCTGACTCATCCTACAAATGCCCCCTATAAGTCCACTGCATCCCTCCCAGCTATCTCCTGGTCCTATTTCCCCATGCCCCCCTCCTCCTCCTCGGTCTATTCCTTTGGCTGCCTTCTGGCCTCTCTCTCCCCCTCTCCAGTTCCCTTTCCCTCTGCTCAGCCCACTCTAGTGCCACCACCAACCTGCGCATGGCAAAACCCCGGTCTCTCCGTGCTCTACGCTGCCACCTAACCATTGCCCTACTCCTTCTGGCAGCAGGGGATATACACCCTAACCCCAGCCCAACCCACACCATATCAAATCCCTCAGCCAAGGCCACCACCGACACTCGTTCCGGCTACCTTCCCCGTGGCTTACGCCTTCTCCATCTAAATATTCGTAGCCTAGCCCCTGAGCTCGACCAGCTCCAGGTCCTAGCCGCCCACCATGCCCCCGACATAATCATCCTATCAGACACCTGGCTAAACCCCAGCCTTCCAGATAATACCATCACTATTCCAGGGCTTACCATCACACGGCAAGACTGGCCCTCCAGAGGCGGAGGTGTGGCTATGTACATCAAATCAGCCCTACACTTCACTGTCTCCCTTACTAAAGCTGAACCCAAAGCTTTCGAGCCTCTTATGGTAAAACTGTCCCCTCCCTCCTCATTACCTATCTTTGTGGCTAAAATCTATTGCTGCCCAGGCACACCAACCACAATAGTCACCAACCTTCTGGGCCAGCTCTCATCTCTCGCACAGTCGGGTGAACTATATGTTATGGGTGACTTTAACCACAACTGGCTAGCACCCACTTTTAACAAAATCCAAACTGAAATAACCGCTCTCAACCATTTCGGAACCCACTCGCTCTAACCATAAGTCCAGTAATCACTCCCTCCTAGACTGGACGCTTACATCCCATCCACACCGCGTTGTCAGTTCAGGCCTCCTCCCTGATTCCAGCAGTGACCACCATCTAATCTACTTGGTCCACAAGATCCATAGAGTTAAATCCCCTCCCAAATTTATATTCAAACGGTCATACAAATCTCCCAACCTCTCCCCCCTCCTGGATGATTTATCCCACTCTAATTGGGTCCCAAGCTCTAGCTGCTCTAACATGGATGCAACCCTCACACACTTTCGGAATACCTTCCTCGCTGCCTGGGACAAACACGCCCCCCTGCGCCAGGCTAGAGTCTGGGGGTCTCACCTACCCTGGATCTCCACTGAGCTGATAGCTTGCCAACAAGCCCGTGACAAGGCCTGGCAAAACTACAAATCCACGCTCCTCCGTGGCAACTATATCACCTACCACATGCTCCGCAACAAGTGCACAAAGGCCATCCACTTAGCTAAGGCAGATTATTTCAACAACACCGTAAATGCAAACCTTGGGAGTCCTTCTAAATTCTGGAAAGTCATTAACTCCCTCTTCACCCCCCAAACAACAAGCCCCCCTCCTCTCCTCCTCTCCCAAGGGACTCTCCTCTCCGACCCCCTGAAGGTAGCCTCCGAGTTTAATTCCTATTTACTACCTGCGCCCAGACCCTCCTAGATTCCCTTCCTCCAGCAACCACACCCGCTCCCCAGACATCTAACCACCTTCCGTCTGGTAGGAGCCCTTTTTCCTTCAGACACATCTCTCCTGCCGAAACCCTAGATGCCCTTCTCTCCCTGAACCCCTCCAAAGGCAAATCCCCTGATGGTCTTGATAAACTCCTCTTCCTATCTGCCCCCGCCATTGCTGCTCCCCTCGCAGCCCTACTAAATCTCTCTTTCTCCACTGAGTCACTCCCTTCCGAATGGAAGCATGCCACTGTCATACCCCTCCCTAAAGGCGGTGATGCTACCTCCACAACTAACTATCGTCCCATCTCCCTCTTCCCCACCCTCGCCAAACTCCAGGAACACCTAGTGCTATCCCAACTCTCCCACTTTCTCTCTGAAACTAACTTCTTCACCCCTTTTCAGTCCGGTTTCCGAAAACACCACTCTACCACCTCCTCCCTACTAAGACTCACTGACTCCATCCTCACTGGGATGGATAATGGACTAATTACTGCCGCTATCTTCACTGACCTAGCAAAACCCTTCGACACAGTATCCCATCCTCTTTCTTTCTATCCTGCCTATCTGGGGCTGGGTTAGCAGTGTCTGCCACAAACTGGTTCAGTGCCTACCTTCTAAATAGAACCCAATCCACTACAATAGCTGACCATACCTCCCCCTCCACCACCACCACCCGCGTTCCCCAAGGCTCAGTTCTTGGCCCCATCCTTTTCTCCATCCTTCTAAATGATCTGCCTAACTCTTGCTCCACTACCGCAATCCACATGTATGCAGACGACACGGTCCTCTTCACCTCCGGCCGGACCCACGAAGAAGTCTCCTCCAAACTTCAAACCAATTTCAACCAAATCCAGCGCTGGTTCAATACCAACCAGCTCTCCTTAAATGCCAAGAAAACTATCTCTATGACTTTCGACACTAGACAGCATCTATCTAAAGTCACCTCCCCCTGTACTTCCATACCCTAAACAACACCATCCTCGATGAAGTGCCCTCCTTCAGGTATCTAGGTGTTTGGCTTGGTCGCCACCTCTCCTTTTCCACACAAGTGGATGCCATCATTTCAAAACTGCACCCAAAACTTGGTGCCTTCTATCGAAGTCGCACTAGTCTCCCACTACCGGTCAGATGTGAATTAGTCCAGAAAATTATTCTACTCTCCTTCGACTACTGCGATGTCATTTACAGCTCCACCACCAAGACCACCCTAACCAGACTTGACCCCCTCTTTAATACTTTCTGCTGCTTTGCCCTCAATGCCCCCCCCCCGCTCACATCACTGCGAGCTCTACCACTCACTGGCCCTGCCATCCCTGAGCAACTGGCACCTAATTCATAGTGCCAAATTCGCTTCCTACTTCTGCCTCGGCTCCCTCCCTCCCTACCTTGCATCCTCCCTATCCTCCCCTCTTACCCCCACCCACTCCCTCAGGTCTTCTGATGCTAGGCTATTGGTCATCCCTCACCATAGGACCACCGCCGGCCAATCAGCCTTCTCTTACCTCTTCCCTAAACTCTGGAATGGCCTGCCGGCTCAAATCCGCCATTCATCATCCAAACACTCCCTATCCTCTGCCCTCACTAACTTCCTTGCACCAAACTGCAACTGCCCCCGATAGCTTCTCTTCCACCATCCCCCCCCAGTGCCTGACCAGTGGCTCAGCCTTCACCTAGTGTCTGGCTTATACACTGCCCTATACACTTCTCTCACTCACTCTTATTCCTCCTAAACTCCCTTCCCTCCCCTCCTTCCTAAGTAACCCATGCCTTTCAGCCTCACGCATTGCTACTGCTCCCTCTCCCTCCCCACCGCACCTTAACCCCCAATCTTCTCCTCCAACTCCTACTGTCAACTTGGTGCATCTCGCTTCAGCTCAAGTCCTGTTACTGGCACTCAAGTCTTGTTATTGGCACTTATGTAATCATATATTAACTTCGAAGTGTTCCCATGATATGTATACCCTGTCCTTGATGTTCAATTCCTGTACTGTTTCTCCTATTGTAAAAAGTGCTAATGTAATCCCACCCAACTATGTACATTATCTGTATTGCGCTACTCAATATTCAACGTTTGTATGTAGACCTGCCTCCATTTGTAACCCCTCCCCCCAGGTCGCACCGTGAGATGAGGATCTTTTTGTTCCATGTGCCTTTCCTGGTGAAACATTTTCAATAAATAAATAAAGGTGGAAGTGCAACAGTGGCAGACTGGGTGGATGTTGGCCAGGCTCAAGAACACAGAACATTTTGTGCATGCTCCAATTCTTGTGAGTACCATATGCACCACTATCCAACAGGGAATGGTTTTATGTGATAACAGCGACTCAATAAGAGCGCTGACCAAAAAAAGCGAAGAAAACATTGCCCAACATCAAAAGAGTGACCACCGAAACTGCGACGGTCTCTCACATTATCAAATGTGGCAATTACGTTTATGTGGGGGCACTCAACTTTAATATAAATCAACTCTTGGGGGCAGACATAGGAAAAAAAAAATACACACAACATTTCCCCCAGCCAGACCCGAACCTGGATCCAACAGCTCCAGTGGCGGTGACTCAAGCCACTACACCAAATGGTCAGCTCGGAAGCGCTTGGACAAACACAGACCCATAGCCTGCTGCAGAGGGTGTAGCTCACTGCTACATTTGCCATACATGACTCCTCGCTACACTTCCTCACTCGCCATTCCAACAGGCGGTCAAACAGTCGCTCAATTTGGCTTGCAGACATTACATGCTACCACAAGAAATGGATGCAACTAGTAAGAACACACCAACCAACCAGTATGATGAAAGGCTCCCTGCACAGGCCCTGCACCACCAACTGTGGCACCCACCTCCTGAGGTGGGTTGAGTGTCTCAAGGGGTCCCAAGGGAGGCACTGATGACCAACAGCCACACCACTGGGGGAGGGGGGAATCAAAGAAGACAAGGAGCAAGTCAGAGAGAAGATGAGTGATGTGCCGCAGGGACCCTGGCAGAGGGGGGGCCCGCTGGCGCAAGTTAAAAAAAAGTGCAAGCATGTTTACCTAGGAAAACAAAGTATAAAAAGCTATTAGCATACAGTGATATGCAACGGCCCAAATACAAATATTCAGTTTATTTCCCAAATGTCAGGGGGCGAGACGTATGAAAGTCCAGCCTCATAACAAGTGGAGAAGCTTGGTCTTCTGTATAGACTTTTCCCCTACCTCACCAAGACGGCTAGTCTTGCTATTGCCAACAGCACTCTGCTGCCTATCCTGCAATATGGTGCTTTTATCCTACAGCCACTGCAGGCTGTAGATTACAACAAGCTAAACAGCCTGTATAACAGAACAGGCCGCTTCGCTGCTGGCCCCCTCCCCAGACACCTCACTGTGATATCCTCAATTCCCTGGGAAGGTCCACTTTCATGGCACGCATGGAGATTCCCTTACTATGCCTAGCCTCCAAGTTGATAAAAGACCACACTCCCCCTTGCCTTGAAGGTGTCTTCAATATTAAGAAGAAGAATAATCATCAGCATTTATATAGCACTTTCATACATCCAAAGCGCTTTACAAGCAATGCTAGACTAGTAGTGAAGTGACTGAATGTGTGGTGGCGGCCATATCGCAGCTCACCCACACACAGCCTGGATAATTGCATGAACCGGTTTATGGGAAGGGGAATGTTGGCCAGGACACCGGGAGTGTTCCCTACTCTTTGCGAAGAGTGCCCTGGGTTCTTTTACTTCCACCTGGACACCCACCTGGACAACACCAAGATAGGCAGAAGGGACCTCGGTTTAACATCTCATCCGAAGGACGGCACACCCCAACAGTACCCCCCAATACTGCACTCGGATGCCAGCGATTTTTAGGTGCAAGTCCAATCCCGGTGTGGGACGAGAACCCACGGCCTTCTGGTCCAGAGGCGGATGTGCTACCAACTGAGCCACGCTGACACCTAAAGAAGAACTGTGGAAATCCTGTGGCTCTAACCTAGTATCACTCACGTGTCAATGTTTATAATTTTATAGTTGCCGACGAGGTAATTTCCATCCCCTGCTTTGAAGACTTTAATTTTGACACCCCTGTGTGGGCATCGCCATCTCACTGTCAGAAGCAGCCAGAGCCACAATGGGTATGCAAATGAGCACCCAGTGCTCATGCTTGTTATGCAGTCTGTTCACTATTGGGAGCACGTTGAGCGCCACAACATACCATGCATGAGCACGCTGAGCCACAAGTGCCAGTACTGTTGTGAGCTGCATTTTTCTATTGGGTGCTCAACTTGGCGGAAAGAACGTTGTGTACAGAGCGGAGATGGTTTGAAGTCATGAATAAGCAACAAGTACTAGTCAGCGATTGTTTTAAATAAACGAGTGCATCTACTGTTGTGGCATGCAGTACATGAGGTGTCTGTCAGGCAGGTACACATAATGGAGTGAGCGATGCTGTTCTGTTGCCAACATGATTTTTGCAGTGAGCTTTGTGCAACAGGATGGCTGGAGATGTGGTGTGCTCGCATAGCACAGCACACTGTACCTTATGCTCAGCGCTGTGCACCTTCAGAGGAAAACACCATGCCAAATATTTCCTGGTCTGACACGAATAGTACACTGGGAGTGCTTAGCAGAGCTGTGACATTGGCACAGAAGTATGCCCTGTGCACCCATACAGTTAGACAGTATCGTGCTCCATGTGATGGCAGTGCTTGGTAGGCTGTCTTCATAAGTACCTCTGTGTTAATGTGGTCATTCTCAAGTAATAAATAAAAAATTCCAGGTATTACATAGACTGCCTTTCTCATGATTTTATCACCTGCCTAGGTTATAGGTGTCATTGATTATGCACCTAGTAATTGGTAGACACAGAGGTGAGGATCGCTGCCATTTGTGGATGACTGTATTATGCTGCCATATCCTGGTGTGTTGCAGACCCTGACTTTTGGACTGTGTGTAGTGTGCAGGGGCTGCTACAAAGTTCAGTCCTGTCATCAATAGCTTGTACAGGAAATATGGTAGTCTGTAAAGTCGCACCCATGTTTCTGCTGTGTTATAACTTTCCAGGTGCTGTGTGTGGAATGTGGAGCTGTGTACACAACATGGCGGCTGTGCAGGTTTCTGACAAGGTTAGTTGGTAATCTTGAGTATCCTGCCTCATTGGTGGTGGTGAGTTGGTTGGGGAGAGGGTGGCGTGGAACAACAGCCATGGGAGACTTGTACTGCTGTTACTTGCCATCCCTGTAGTGCTTCTGTAAGGGCTGGTTATCCTGCCATTCGCTACCGAGGACTGTCCCCTCTATGTGCACCCATGGCATTGCTTTGGAGCAGTCTGCATGGATGGTGTAGGATGAGATACTGACTATGCTGACGTGGCCGGTGGGTGACTGCCTATTCATGAAACAGCTACTGATATTGCTAGATCTGCTACTTAGTAGTGAGCTATTAATGCTTGGGGTGCTGGCTATGAGTATGGTGACATCCTGGCCCTCCCTGCCCCCCATGTCCCTCCCGACCCTGGATTACACATGCCCTGCCTCCCCTTCCTGAGGAACACACATGAACCCTGCTCCCTCTTCCTGTCCTGACAACTAAACATCCCCAGACACATGCCCTCCCATCCCAGGATTACACAAGTACCCTGTCCCCATCAGAACACACCTCCCTGCCTGTTAAAGGAATACACCTCCCCTCCCCTCAGTCAGTTGAACACACAACTCCCTGCCCCCTCCCCGTCCTGGGAACACACCTCCCCTGTCCCTCCCTCTTGGTCCCGACCCCCCGTCCTGGGAGAACATGTCTCCTCCCATCCCGAGCATGCGTCCCTCCCATCCTGGGATAACACATGTACCCTGCCCCCCATCCCAGAAACACACCTCCCTGCCCCCATCCTGAATATACACCTCCCCTGCCCCCTCTCCATGTCCCATGAATGTGCACCTCCCTTGCCCCCCCTCCCAGTGAACACATCCCCATCTCCCCTCCCCATCCCACAGAACACACTGACCCCTGCCCCCCTTCTGTCCTGAGAACACACACCGTGCCATGCCCCCCCACAGAACACATGGACCCTCTTGTCAAGGAACACACAGAACCCTCCCCCCTTCCTGTCCTGGAACACACACCATGCCCCTGCCTCTCCTGGAACACAAACCCTCCCCTCTTCCTGTCCCTGGAACACACCTTCCCTGCCCCTCCCAATCACGGAAACACACACAGAACCCTGTCCTCCTCTCCCGTCCTGGGCAGATGAACACACACACACATATCAGTCCCCTCTGGAACACATCCCTCCCCATCTAGGATTACACACCACCTCCCCCCCCCCATCCAGGAACACACACAACCCTCCCCCCTCCCTGGAACACATCCCTCCCCATCCCAGGATTACACAAGTGCCCTGCTTCCCCTCTCAATCCCAGGTACACATGTCCCCTGCTTCCCGCCCGTTCCAGGAATACACCTCCCTACCCCCCGTCCCTTTAAACACACACCTCCTCTGCCCTTCCCCTCCAGTGAACATATGTCCCCTCCCCATCCTGAAAAACACACACACACACCCCTCCCTGCCTCCCCTTCCAGTCCGGGAGCACACACCTCCCCTGCCCTCCCCAGTCCGGGAGCACACACACACACACACACAGCCTCCCTGCCCCTTCCCTGTCCTAGGAACACACCGCCCCCCCCCCAAGAGCACACCTCCCTGCCCCCTCCCCATCCCAGAAGCACACATCCCCTATCCACCCTCCCTGGGAGCACATCTCCCCTGCGCCCTTTCCTGTCAACACACTTCCCTGCCCCGTCCAGGGAACACCGTAGCCTGTCCCCCCATTCTGGGAACACACACATACCCTGACCCCCCCACTCACCCTGGAGCACACGTCCCCTGAACACCATCCCCGACCCATGTCTTCACGTTCATTGTCCACAGCCCTATGCCCCAGAACAGAATTTCCCAGGGCCACCTTCTCCCTCAAGTGTAAACATGTCACCATCCCAGAGTACCACACCTAACAGCACAAGTCCTTTATTCCTCCCTTCCCCCTCTCCTGAACGCTTTTCCCATCCATCCCCATCCTCCCCAGGCTCAGGAAGACACACACACTCGCCACCGCTGCATTCCTGTCTCTTGTTATGCTCATGCATGGTCGATTTTTTTTCCCGAATAGCCTGAATATATATTCGAGTTCCTGTGAACTTGATATGTCATTCACCTCCATGTTCATGCGTCTAGTGGCTTACATTCAGTACACATACACTGGGTTCATGACATTCTTGGGAAGAAAAAAAAAAAAGGGGTGTTGTGTTATCCCTGCCTGCATGGTGTCATCCATCTGCAGGAAGTTTTTTCAACTGTCCCCTTTTTTTATAAAAGGATTTGTATGGATAGAATATGAAATACTTATGTGTAAGAAATTATTTGCGTGCCGAATATCATACTGAGGTGTGGAATATTTATAAATTGCTGCCTAAATAATTATATGCTATAATACCTGTTGAAATGACTTCTTGGCCCAGATATTCAAACTGCACCAGGCTGTGGCGCAAGCTTGGGCGCAGCGCAACTTGGCTGCACAGGGGTGTGGACTGGGTGATATTAAACGGAGCTGCGCCATGGCTCAGCAGCGATGAATATCGCACCCTGGCCACCCACACTGTGCATGGCGCAGTGGCACTGCGCCAGCGCAAGTGACCAGAGTGGAGCATGAGGATGCGCTAGCACAAGTTCCATTGCGCTATGCACAGCAACTGCGATATTCAAAACTTGACATGCAAATGGGGCCATAATGTATGCAAGACGCAAATGGGGCCATTTGCATGTATTCCTGCTTCATTGCATCTGCTTATATCGATCCCAGATGACTGCGCCTGGCGCCCTGCCGAGGCAGCAGCCGTCGAGGACCCCAGCACCTGCAGCCCGGCAATGTGCTCCACTGCCCGATCGCGGGCTGCGGTAAAAAATCATGAATCCCTGGTGGTCCAGTGGACCTGCCCGCCTGATCACGGGCTATGTACATAAATAAAATCCCCATCATCCCTGGTGGTCCAGTGGACCACTGTCTGCCCGATCGCGGGCATTTGTAATAAAATAATAAATCTGTCCAATATCCCTGGTGGTCCAGTGGACCGCTGTCTGTCCGATCGCGGGCTATGTAAAGAAATAAACCCCATCAATATCCCTGGTGGTCCAGTGGACCGCTGTCTGCCCGATTGCGGGCTACGTAAAGAAATAAACCCCATCAGTATCCCCGGTGGTCCGAGGACCCCCACCCCACTGAATCCACCGTCCGCTCCTCGGTCACGCCGCCTGCCCCCTCGACTGACACGTCGGTGAGGGCTGTCGCCGATGGTCCTGGCGTGAGCCAGCCAGGTGTGCAGCCATGCCGTCCCACATTCAGATATGCATGCGGTATGGGCTGCGCCTGCTCGCTGTGAACCAATGGCTACCAGCGGTAGTGTCGTAAAGGCAGCAGGTGGTGAAGTGCTCCACCTGCTGCTGACCGGGGGCGGGCAGTGGGATTCAGGGGTCGAGTGAGGTGGGGGTCACTGGACCATCAGGGATGATTGGGGTTTATTCCTTCATAACCTCGATCAGGCTTGGGTCCACTGGACCACCAGGGACACTGATGGGGTTTGTTTCTTCGAGCCCAGCGATCGACAGACAGCGATCCACTGGACCACCAGGGATATTGGACAGATTATTACTTTAGTACAAATGCCCGCGATCGGGCATGGGGGGGCACCGCCAGGTGCAGCCAGACCTCGGGCGGCCACCCACAGGTGGCAGCTGCCGTGTTGCGCCCTGCAATGTGGCAGCTCACCTGTGGGTGGCCATCAGCTGTTCCTTTTTTTTTTGGATCAACTTTGTGCTGGTGCAGGCAGGGGTTGCGCATGCATGGCTCTGCACATCCCGGGCTAAATATCAGGCTGTGCACGGTATGCATGGGCACGCTCCCCCCACCTGCACACATTACTGATGCGCATTGGGATTCGTGCCGTGCACTTTTCCCTTTTGAATATCGTGCCGGGGCGCATCAGTGGGTTGCGCATGGCACAACCCTTTTGAATATCTGGGCCCTTATGTCTAAATGGTTTGTAGTTTATGAATTTTTTATGTTTTTATTATCAGTGTACCTCTTCTATAACGGGGAAGCTGTTTTGAGTGGCTTTGATTGTTACATTGAATAATGTGAAATGTGGAAGCACTGTCACGTTAAATATTACTATTTTTAAATGATATAATTTGCTAAGCCACTTCAGCCTTGAGAAAGTGCTAGGTTTTTTGCGAAAACGTTTGGCTGTTTGAGGGGAGGGACATGGACCATCTATGTACCTGGCGTTCTTGTGTGCAATAAAAAGTTGTTTTATGCATATTATCCTGCGAATGATCAACATTTTTTTCCAGCAGTGATGTGTAGACGTGCTGCCGTCTGCTCTGAGTGAGTACACAATTGCATTTTTTGGCTTCTACCTTGCTTAGTAGCCGCCTGCTTCTGGTGGTCATCGTCACATGCTGTCACAACTGTCAATCATGTATGCAGTGAGTCTGCATACTTCGCCTTCTGCTGTCCACCGGTTCCATCAAGGCAGGGAATACAGAACAGCAACCTTTACATCTCCAACCTCCTTTCCACACCTCTACCCTCAGCCTAACAAACTTTCCCTTCCACCTCCCTGTCACCTCTCCCTCCCCCATCCTGCCCCCAGCCTCCTCTCCCCTACCCTACCCAAAAGCCTCTCAAAGACCATCAGCACCAGACCCAGTCCCCCCCCGACCCTTACTTGATGTTTCTCCTTCTCTCTCACCTGACACAGGCAGAGTTATCCTGCTTTGCCCCCCCTTTACTGTCCTCTACACACCTAATCCTTATTCTCCCTCAACCATTCCTCCCTGCTACTTGACAAGGTCACCCGACTGCCCTGCTCCTCTCCACCCCCCTGATCCCCCCTCTTTTTTCTCTGTTCCCCCTTCCCCATTATCCTCGTTCCCCTCCCTAACACCTCACCTTGTCCCCTCCGAGACCTTTGAGACCTACTGTTTCTCCTCTCCTGCTCCCGTACCTATGTCAATCATCTTTTATTGCTCATACTGCCTTTGTATGCTGTATTTTGCCATTCTGTGCTTGATTTACTATGTAAATTTGTTTACCTTTTATTATTTGTACGACGTAGAACCTTTGTAAAAGAACCATTGGTTCCAAAGTATTTGTAATCCTAGACAATAATAAATAAATAAATAATAAATAACCTGCTCTGTGTGAATTGCATGTTGTCATCCTGCTGCCCTGCTACATCAACGTACTGTTCTTCCCTGTTGTACAGAAGACCATGCGTGGTGCCTTCGGTCACGGTGAATAGATGTGCCGCCATACATCTACATAGCGAAGAACACAACTGTCTGTGACTGTGAGTGGTGGTGGGGAGACGAGGTTACCATGGTCACAGCACTGCACTTACAGTCAAGGACCAACTACTCCATTTATTAGGTGTGTGGGGGGGTGCTGATTGCAGAGGGTCAAGTGGTTGACCCTGGTAGGGGTGTGGTGGAACACCTTCATGACACAACATGAGGATGACAGTCATCATGAGCTCCACGGTGATACCTGGACACCAACCTTGGGAAGTGAATAATCATTTGGAGTGGACACGACTATCGTTACCGCTGAGTAGATGACTTGTGCGTAGGTCCACAGCAGTGTTTGTGTCTTCATCTGCTGGTTTTGTGTGTGGGGGGAGGGGGGGGCATGCTGGTCAAGTGAGTGCAGACCTCTTGGAGCTAGGGCCATATGGGAAGACATGAGGTGATGAGGTATTGACAAGTGCAGTGTCATGTGAAGTAATAACTCAACATAGCTCATATCGTGTCCAGCTGTTTGGGAAAGCAGTGCGTGAATTGAGAAGTCAGTCAGTATTGCCACATACGTCTCCTCACACTTGGCAGTTCCTGCAGTGGTGACCCCCCCCCCAAATGTCTGACTCAGCCACAGGATTCCAAATGGCCCCATATGGCTGCTTCAAATGATGTCTGGGTATGGACACATGTGTTTACTATGTGTTCTGCAATCACTGTTTATTCTTTGCCATCTATTGAGCAGTACTGTGTACGTGTCAACGTGAAGACATGGTGGTACGCAGTTGTTTCGCAGTACGGCAGGAGTACTTTTCAGATTCATATTGCTCATGGTTAGGTACACATTGTCTATGCCAACCTAAGTCTGGATTTCTTGAAAGTATCTGTGTGCTGCCATTTATGATAGCTCAACAACACTTATGAATGCCATTCCAAGGCCCACCAAGTTCACATTTCATTAATAAAGCTGTGAAATAAAGCGCAGCAATGTCACTTGTACAGTGATTTAAAGTGAGCCTATTTTTTTTTTTCATATATATCATTGTTTCTACCCCTGTGGCTCGGTCTGCCATTGTCTGGCCGCAGACCTCCACACCCCAATGACATCCGTTGGCACACTCACCCAAGCTAGCACACATAGTACCCTCGGCATGGGATCTCCCTATCCCCCAGATCTAATACCCGGGTGCGATTCCTTCGGGTTCGAGGGGTGTGCGGAGCCACGGCCATCAAGCCGCCACGACCGACCGCCATTTTCCGCTGTGTTTTCTCCCCTAGGAGTACAGACGCGCAATGATGTCAAGGCACTACGTGCCGATCTCCACCGTACTCCTCCCTGTAGATGCACTGCACTGTATAGCCCCTCGATGGTCATCAGGGCCTCTGCAGTACAGTGCAAACCCCGAACTCACCCTAGGGAGAGGAGAGCAGTCAGCAGACACTCGATCCACTCCTTCCACAGCCAGCCCCCAAGGCTCTTTCCCAAACCCTGGTCACCGGCGTTGCCCGAGGTGTGGCATCCAGCACCTCAACCCTCAGTGCCACCAGGCCAGCACAATTGTCAGTCATTGGCTATTGCATGTCCACGCCTGAATTCACCTTACTGTTCTTTAAGGCAGTCAGAAGTCAGAAATGTTTTCAAAAGGTGAGCAGGCCCACTGGGAAATACTCCTGTCCCATAGGATTCCTGGTATCCTAATCACACTTCTAAAAGGTGCTGGCCTGCTTCACTGATGGTGTCCATACCAGTTTCACATTCGTGGATGTGCAGCGTATGGGATTACTGCAGGACAAGACCTGCGATCCATGCCATGCGGTGCACACTATTTCTTCACGAATCAAGAGTAATGCTTCTGTATTAACTCCTGTTTGTCTGGCTATGGCAGTAGTGCTGTGTTCTGGTGGAGATCTGACCTGATGATTTCAGGAACATCTGTCAGTTCGCCAATCTTGAAGTGCACAACATTGTTCATGAGGTTGTCCCAAAATTGGTATATCTTCCTCTCATACACGGGTTTAGTCATTCACTGTTTTGTCTTTTTTATTTATTTATTTTTTTATTTTATTAAATTTTTGGATTACAAGTACCTTTGAGCAGGAGCTGCTCATTTACAAAGGTTCCACGTCAGAGTACTGGGGAAACATACATACAAAGGTTGGTGATGGTAAACGGGCATAGAATAGACTAAGTTGATATTTTTTTGCAGCTGAGGATCACTTTAGAGATAAAGGTTATTAGTAGGGCGCAATGTAAGTAGGCAGATAGATGAAGCAGCAGAGTAAGGGAATTAAGAAGGAAGTGGACTATTGGCGTGAATATTGTATAGGAGGTTGCCAGAGAGAAGTGGCAGGCTGAGGGGCCTCTGTCATGAGGGGGAGAGGGTAGTGGGAGGGGATAAGAACAGGGGAAAGGTGGGAATTAGAACAGTGGAGGAGGAGTGTAAAGGGGGAAGGGAAAGGACAGTGGAGAGAGGGGTGGGAAAGAAGCACAAGGAAGACAGATGCCAGTGGGAGTAGTGTCAGGAGGGATGCAGGACACAGGTCAAGATCATGTAGTCAGTGAATGGATCAGACAATTAGGAGAAGCAGTCACATTTGGAGGTAGAGGTGAGGTAAAGTCGGAGATTCTTTTTAAAGGGACCAATTGTTGGGGAGGAAAGTGCTTCTTTGTTGAGGGTATTAAACCAATGAGGAGCCCTACAGTGGAAGGACCGCTGACCCAATGAGGTACGACATCTAGGAACCTGAAAGGTTTGGGATTGGGCACTATGTGTTTGCTGGGTACCACTGAAGGCAGAGAGCAGCTTACAAACACCAGGGGGCATCAGACCAAGGAGAATCTTTTTGGTAAGTAAGCAGGTCTGGTACTGAATCCTGTTGAGGAGTGGTAGCCAACAAGCCTGAGCATAGAGGTCACATGTATGCATGTCTCTGGTAGCGCCCGTTAAGAGCCTGCAGGCTTGTTGAGCGAGACTGAGATTCTACGGAGGGCAGTTGAAGAAGCAGAGCCATAGATAGCCAGACCGTAGTCAATGATAGAGGTGACAAGAGCTGTAGATGGCCAGCCTAAGGGCGTCTGCAGTCATACAGTGCTTGTGTAGCAGACTAATACGCATATTGACGGCAGTGGCAACAGTATCAATATGCCACATATAGGAGAGGGAGCTATGCAGTGTGATACCAAGGTAGAACTCCGGGACGTGTTCGAGCAAGTACCTGGCGTTGTTCAAGATATTGAAGGACCGGGATTTGTACCTGCTCCGCGGATTACAGAAAGTCATTACTTTGGTCTTGCTATAGTTCATGATGAGTTTTTGCTTGCTGAACCAATCTTCAACAAGCTTGAAGTCAAGCTGCAGCTGTGTTTCATGGAGTTTAGTGTCATGGTGGCAGGAGAACAGTACTGCATCATCCGCATAGACTTTTTTGCTGAAAGACACCAGGGAGGCTCTTGAGGAAGAGGAAGAAGAGCAGAGCTCCCAGGATGGACCCCTGGGGGGACTCCAGAGAGGACAGGCTTGACATCGGACATGACACCTGCAATCCTGACCCTTTGGGTCCGATTTCTGAGGTAGCCAGCGAACCATAGAGGGTCCCATTAGAGAGCCCAATGTGGGACAGTTGCCTAAGAAGTAGAGGGTGATTAACGGTGTCGAAGGCCTTCGTGAGGTCAATGAAGACTGCACCCCCACAGTATCCTTTGTCGAGCATGAAACTTGTGAATTCCAGAAGAGCCATGGTGGTGCTGTGCCCTTTTCTGAAGCCATGCTGTTCAGGGCACTAAACTTCATACTTATCCAGGAAGTTGACTAGCTGGTCTGACACTATTCATTCTAATGCCTTAGATAGCGGGGGAGGAGTGAGATAGGTCTGTAGTTGGAATGAAGAGACCCGTCTCCACTTTTATGCACTGGTGTGACAGTTGCCTGCTTCCAACGTGCAGGGAATTGGCCCAATCTTAGCGAAAGGTTAAAATTTTTTGCCAGGGGTTCAAAAAAACCTCATCCAGAACTTGCGCTAGTAGTTTGAGGTTAAGGGAGTCACCACTGTACCCAGACTTGCTGATGGCTTTGTAGATATAGGTTTGAGCCACATGTGGAGGAACCTCTTTGAGGAAGAATTGTGGAGCTGAGTGAGCATTTATGGTGGTCTGAAGGGGGGCATTTGGGGGAAGGGTCATCAAAGAAATTAGGCGGAAGCACATTGTCCAGGTTCATGAAAGCATTGTTGAAGGCATTGGTAATGGTGTCAAGGTTGAGCATTGGAGTGCCGTGTAAGCTGAGCATGGTAGGTGGTGCTTTAGATTCCTTGCAGGGGAGTTCTTTCAGGTTGTTCCAGAAGTTTTTCCCATCACCCCAAGAGTTGGTCAGTGCCTCCTTGAAATATTTACTTTTGGTATTCCGAATTAGTTGAGTGCAGGCATTGTGGGCTGCTTTGTATTTTTGTATGTTTCCTTGCGAAGGGGTAGCACGAGCACATTACCAAAGGTGGTCCCTGGGCTTAAGGCATGTTAAAAGATCAGAAGTAATCCAAGGGTTCGACCATCCTTTGACCTTCATCTTTTTTAGTGGCGCATAGATGTTACAGGCTGAGTTGAAGCAATCGATGAATAACTCCAAGGCTTTGTTAGTATCGAGTGTGTCCAGCACTGCCCAGTCAAGTCTGCTTAGGTGGGATTTTAGTAACTGAAGATGCCCCTGGTTAATTACCTTTGTGTAGAGAAGCTTGGGTGGGGGTTGAGAAACTTGTTAGACCAAGTGCAGATGACAGGAGAGTGATGACTAACTGAGTCGGGGAGGACTGTGACATTAGAGATTCGTTCGGGGCGGTTAGTCACAATCCAATCTAGTAGTGTGAAAGTTCTGGTCCTATAGTTGCATGCAGTGGGGGTGACGACCAGCTGTGAGAGGTGCTGCGATGTAACTGCATCCTTGAATACAGAAGACTCATGGGAAAGCCAGTTAATATTAAAGTCACCAAGAATTACAGTTTCTGTGTTATGATGCATGTGCCTAATGTATTCCAGAATGTTGCTGAAGCCAGTGGCCTGATTCTTAGGGGGTATATACACTGAGATAACAGTAAGTTCCTTATTGTGGGCTCCAAGGAGGACTCTGAACGGCGAGGATCTGGGCAGAGGTGCCCTGGTTGGATGATGGCAAAGCGTGACCTAAGAGGGTACTCTTGAGGTAAATGGCACAGCCCCACCTTGTTTGGAAGTCCTGTCTTGCCTGAATATGAAGTAGCCAGGTATTGAGACGGAGGCATCTGGGATCTTAGGGTTTAGCCACGTTTCAACCAAGGAGAGGACATCAGGGTTATGCTGTTGAATCCAAGATTGAAGGGAATTCAGCTTGCTGAGGATGCTACAGGCATTAACAGATGCCAGGGTGAGAGACCCTTCCCTCCTTATGGTATTTTCCACTGCGTGCCCAGAGGGACCTGGATTGAGGTGTACATTTCCTGAGAGGAGGAGCAGCATAAACAGTAGTCGAAGGAGAAAGGATTTGAGCATGCTACAGACTTGTTTGCGTGTGATGTTCCTGTGCTTTATAGTGCCATAGTGCTGGGGGCGTCTTGACAGGTTGCAGAGAACATGCATAGCCAGTGGGATCATCAGGGGGCAGCTCGCTTTAAGTTTGAGGAGGACCCCAAACTGCCACAAAGGGGGAGGCGGGGTGCCAGATGGTCCATGTCAAGGGTTCCTATGACCATACCAGAGGTGTAATGCAGGGCAGACGGAGGTACCAGATGAAGGTATGCATGGCAGGAACTGTGCCCAGGGGGTATGGGGCCTAGAAGCACAATCATAACTACAGTAGTAAATTGAGTAAGCATTTCAGGACAAGAGAAAGTTAGAAATCTGGAGAGATCACACAAGGGACGGAGAGTACAAAATCATGGTAGAAGCGGCTGCAGCGTTGGGGAGAGAGAGAGAGAGAGAGAAAGGCGTCTTGCAGCGTGGAAGAGAGAGAGAGAGGTTTACATTACGGTGGTTAAGTCAAGAGAAACCGAACCAATGGGATTAAGGAAAGCTAAGAGTGGGTGGACCGAAAGCGTATTTAAAGGAAGCCTGGGAGGGGGTGGTAGAAAATATCTTGGGAGAAGGCAGACAGTAACTGGCGTGGGAGACAGGCTTAGGTTCCAGAGAAAGGTGCTCTAATGGCAGAGCTGTCTGAAATCACCTAGTCCAATCACAAGCCTCAGGCACCATCGGTAAGCCAATCGGCATCCAGCCGCAGGGAACCAGGCTCCAGGCTGAGGGGTGGACGTACCTTGGCAGGGATCCGAATCAGGCGGTGGTTGAGGAGGGTCCGTTGGGCCGGCAAAAGAGTCCGAAGTTGCAGCCGTCGCTTACGGCTAAGGTGCCACTTCGAGTAGGCAGTCTCCTTTGGCAGGGATCCGAACCAGGCGGGCGGTCGAGGAGGGTCCGTTGGACCGGCAAAAGCGGCTGAAGTTGTGGCCGTTGGGCACCGCTTACAGCGAACGTGCTGCTTCGGTAGGCAGTCTCCCTTGGCAGGGATCCGAATCAGGGAACCAGGTGGGCACAGGAGTACACAAAGTGATAGCTGGGATTCCCTTGGTTTGGGACCTCTGCTGCTGATGACCTGGGGACGATTACAGTTTTCTAAATAATCTAGCACTGCAAGCTGAGTTCGAGCAAGCATTCTGCCATTAGAGAATGCTGCTGTTTTGGGCAATACTTATTTAACATGGAGTGGAACACCTCCAGTTTGCCCATGTGACAGAACTCTGACTTTTGCAAGGTCTTTCAGAAGTTTGGGTTCTATCACGATGGATTTCAAGGAGTCATGGGTGGGCGTTTCTTTCTCCAGGCAGTACGTGTCCCTTTCGTTTACTTCAGCCATTGGCTGATGGTCACAGGACCTGAAAACCAATCTGACAACCCATGTGTGGGTGTTCGCTGTGTGCTCCAACACAGAAACCCACTTTTCTCTCACGGCATGTAGAAGCAGACCATTAAAAGTAGTTGATAATAGAATGTATCCAGGCCAGTAGGTCTTCACAGTACCTCTGCTTCCCCTTCGTGGCTATTTTTATTTATTTATTTATTTTTATGATGGACTTAGCCAGGTGCCACACACTGAATTGGTGTGAGATGCCCAGGAACATCGTTCCTTTCGACATCATCGATGCAATCTGCGGGTGCCGATTGGTCATGATAGTCTCAATGTTGACACCATTTTCAAGTAGGTTCTGTATTGCACAGACAAATCCTTCCTTCTCCACGCAGTTTGAGTTCGCTACCTCAGTGACTTGTATTAGTGCAGACTGTAGTATGTGAATGGTAGTCATGTCCATCACAGTATATGTGCAATATTTTGCATTGTGACCTAGAGAATCGTAGCGACCATCTCCAATCACCGTTAGGTGTTTGTCGGCCAACTACTGCAGGTCTTTTGCTTTGCTGAATGATCCACTTGAAGTGATGGGGAAAAAATACTGACGTTGCAGGGTACGATAGTAACTCTGACACAAATGGTACATAGAGACACCAGAAGAATTCCGAGATGAGCATGTATGTGTTGCCAGTGAATAGCACCACCATGCTACACACCAGATTTCCCACAGCCATTATGCCAATCATCGGTTGGGATCGCTAGATAAATACATGTGAATGCAGACAACAGAAATCCACAACAAACATTGCACCTCGAAGACAGGTCCTTGTCACCACGAGGGGAAGACTGCACACTTTGCAAACCAGCATCTCAAACAGTAAGAAGAGCTGTATTCTAAACACAAGAAATTTCTGCTGGTTTGCGACGGCGTCAGTGCACGTAGGCTGTCGTCATGGTCATTGTCTGTGGATTCGGATTCAATGCTTACATCTGAGTCAAGGTGAACATGGACACCACCTTATCCATGGTATCGCTTGCCTACAAGGAAGCTAGTGAGATTTGCAGCAATGCGGATGACTTGTACTGTTCATGGCCTTTCTTTGATGGGGGTGGATGTCAGTCAGGAGTGTCAGGAACTATCCCCTCACACTGGTGATCTGCATAACAGCTTACTACACTGTGCATGCTGGCCAACTGCTCTGCGTTGGGAAACACAGAGTAATGTTTTGAGTAGACATGGTCCTTGAAGACACTGTCCGGTGACTCTGGCCATTGGCACGAAAACTCTCTGGTCTCCACCATGCACTGAATTGCGATGGATTGCTTTTTAGGAGCTGGTGGCAGACCACTCAAGGAAGAATGACTATTCACAGGCTTCCAAGCAACATGAACTTCAGTGGCTGACAAGGTGTATTCCGTGGTTGACTCTGAAGTAGAGGGTGACATAAGATGCGTTTCTGTGAACATCTCCTCAGTTATTCTTTTGTCAGTCAGCCACTAAAAGAAGGGCAGAGGCAGTGATTGTGTTACTCTGCAGTCAACCTGAGTTCCTGTGGCACATGTGTGAGCACAGACATATACAGGCCACCAGATTCGGACTGTCAGGGTTGCATCATGAATGGTGTCCATGCATTTGCACATACTGCCGCAGTGATGCAAACTCTAGAACAGATGGTAAGGCCACCTGTGCATATGACATAAGCAACTGCACGTGCAGGGACTTTGACACACAAAGCTAGATAACAGCGTATCACGGTTGACGGCGCAGTATAGTTCAGTGCTGCACTGCACTTGTGCACTTCGCGTGGAGTAACCAGTCATCCAGCCACTGTAAGATGTGTAGTGCTTCCCTTGCACGGCGCTGTTTGCTGAGGAGCATATGCTGCAGACCCATATCATAGAGAACACCCCAAAGGGCAATGACAAAAAAGTAGTAATGTTCACAACTGACTTTGCATAATGCGGTGAATGTGGGAAGAACACCGCTTCATATGCAGCAATACACTCGGCCTGTGGAGTAGCCCTGAGCAATCTTCATGGTGCAGAAGGGGTGGCAGTCCCTGTGGGGCCCCATCCCCATGTAGGGCAATAAATGTAGGACTTTAGGCAGATATTCTGGTCGAAATGGATTGCAAAACTCATGAAGACGACATAAAAGAAAATGGAGCCATCGTTCAATGTGATGCAATAGGGACAGAATGTGACTGTCCAAATAAGGACTGGCATCAATCACCAGTAGCGGTCCCGAAATAGGAATTGGTGAAGACCCAGCAGCTGTGTTGGTGATGGTCAAAAAAGGCCCTCACCAGCACAGAATGGTGCGGTGTGGCGGTTGTCAAAGCACAATGGGCTGGGAAGGGGTTATGGGTGAGGATAAGAAAAAAAAAAAAAAAAGAGAGACCACCGTCAGAATAGATTATCGCGGCCCCCAAATGCATGGGCCCATACTGTCCTAAGGGGAGTTGGCGTGAAGAAGCGCCATACCTCTACATTATGTGAAGGTGTTAGAAGGCATGATGCGTGGTACGCTGAGTAGACAACAGCACATGGCAGTTCAGCAGTAACAGAAGCAGTGACCCCACAGGTATCATGGCATTCAGCCATTCCACCCATTACTGGACATAATATGGAGGCAGTGGTCTGCGACACATGGAATGTACACCATATGGATGGCAGTAACAGTGCACATGTAAGTGTCTGGGAATTGTGACTGCAGAATATTCAGTGGGTAGATGGCCCAACACAGCATCATGCCTTCTGTCCAGCATAATGCCCCACGGAGCCAATGTAATTTTCTGTGCAGGGATATGGTGACCTTACTGTCAGAAGAAGTCATTAGAAGCATATAACTGCATTACTTGGCAACTTTTCTGCAGAATTCCTGATGTGGTTTCCACACAAGGTCTCTTGAAGACAGATGACATGGCATCTGGCTAGATTTGTTTGATCTCATTATTTGCACTTGTGATGTTACAGAAGCAAGAGTAGTAAGTGAACAGTATCACTGAACATGTCTTGCAGTGCTGCAAATTGATCTGTGCAGTTGCAGACAGGGTCAACCATTGTTGGCATGTGGTTCGCTTCAAGATTTTACAGGTCTCTGACAGCTGCCTGGGGCATTGTGGTTCAGTGTGTGACCCACAATGGATGTCAAAGTGGTCAAGCATCAGCAGACATCCACAAAATTAAGAGTTAGAGCTGCTAATGTCCTTAGCATGCTGACAAACGCGGTACGTAACAGTCAACTGGCAGAGTGGCCAGACCACATGCCACATCATGCAGTGCCGACCAGTGCCTGCATGTGGATGATTTTTGCCTACCGTTTACTCTCATGTCACAGATATATGGATTTCTGTATATAAACCGGAGGTGGAGACCATGACAGTAGTAGTAATACACTGCTACAGCATGAAGGGCATGACCTAAGTGTAACAGTGGGCATGGAGGGTGTGGCATCACTGTGCCAGTACCAGGGAGGTCATGAATGACACAAGTCTGCCAGGCCGAGAGGAACAGACTTTGATCGGCTGGGGTGAGGGGTGGGTAATGAACAGCATGCTGCATGTGGCTGTGCTGAGGGAAGGGTAACATGGTGCACACATGGGAGACAGGGGCATCATTATGTGCCATGAGTGTTGAGTGCAGAAGGCAGGGAAGAGAATAACCGCACCAACAGTACTGTGGAGAGGAAGGACACAGGAGAAAGTGTGGCAACCCCTGAAATATGATGAGAGTAGGGCATGACATGAGTCTACCAGCAGGGGTGATGATATGCCATGGCATGTGTGTGGCAAAGGGGGGGGGAGGGTAGTGTATGGCACTCCTGTGGCTACACTGGGGAGGAAGGGATCTCCCAAATAAGGACAGGAAGTGGGTGGTGGAGGTGTGGGGCAGTAGTGACAGCAGTGATGAGGAAGCAATGCAGCACATGGGTGATGCACTGTAGCAATCTAGAGAGGCAGCAGTGCATAGTGTTGTGCAAGCACTGGTGAGGGATGGCAGGAGGACATACCATAGCAGGGAGAGCATGTGAAAGGAGGATGTCAAAGGACCATGGCTGATAGCTGTGCAAGCAGTTGGGATGTTGTTGATGACAAACAGCCACGGAAGACCACTGGAGAGAATGAGTGGCATAAGAATGCAAGCAGTGGAGACTGACAGAATTGTATATGCATGGAGGCACTGGGGGGGGGCGGGAAAGAGAGGATGTGGTGGTGGTTCAGCATGTCCACCACCCATACAGAGGGAGGAAGGCAAGCTCCTGAGTGTGACAGCACCGGTGAGGGATGAGCGAATGGCATGCAAGTATGGAGGCCCCGAGGAGTGCGACTGGCATTACAATGCAACCACGGGAGAGAGATACAGCATGTCACATGCTCGCAGGGACTGGTGAGTGGGTACAGTGAAGTCCAACTGTAGCTGTGCCTGCACTGGTGAGGATGGAAGGGAAAACACGTTATCTTTTCTCCAAGGTGGGGCGGGGGGCGCGGTGGTATAATACAACTGTGGCAGCACTGGGGACAGAGTAACTGGAACAAGAATGCAATCCGGGGGGGGGGAGGGGAGAGATTGCATCCAGGCAGTGGGGGAGAGGTGGACAGCTGCCCATGGATGGGGCTGCACCAGTGAGGGAGGAAAAGGGCCCACTGCGGGAGCATAAGTGCTTCGGATGGGGGATGCACAGCATAACACGGTGCAGGCACACATGAGGGAAGAATGGAGGAACGAGCAGAACTGGGATAGGTAGTACAACACATTGGTGGGCCAAACATGGAGGTTGGGCAAGGCCACTCAGAAAGTGTGCCAGCTCTTAGACATGAGGAATGCGAGTCATAACAGAAGTGTAATATCCGTGGAAGAAGGAGTGCAGTACATACATATGGCAACCAATGGTATAGAAACAGAGAGTCTGACGGCAGATAAGGACCGCTTGGCCCACCTAGTCTGCCCATTTTCCTACCTAACAGATAAGCTGCAGATCCTAGTTAACCAACAGCTTACTTCCTCCTACCCCCCACTAGGACTGCCTTATGTCTGTCCCATGCATTCTTGAATTCCCCCATTGTTCTTGACTCCACAACCTCCTCAGGGAGGCTGTTCCATGCATCCACAACCCTCTCCATGAAAAAATACTTCCTCGCATTACCTCTGAGCCGTCCCCACCTCTATCTTCAAATTGTGCCCCCTTGTTCTTGCACATCTCTTTGACTTTGTTGATTCCCTTGAGGTACTTGAAAGTTTCTATCATGTCCCCTCTCTCCCTTCTTTCTTCAAGGGTATACACATTAAGCTCCTTTAGTCTTTCTTCGTATGTCTTCTGGTGCAGAACCTGCACCATTTTGGTTGCCCTCCTCTGGACAGCCTCCACTCTGTCTATGTCTTTGCAGAGATGGGGTCTCCAGAACTGCACACAATACTCCAGATGGGGTCTGGCATATTCAGGTTCCCCATCAACAGTAACTCCCCTTTTTCTGCCATTCTAAGGATGCTTTCTATCATTTCCTTGTTCATTCCCTCCCCCTGAGATGGGGGTCTGTATACAACCCCCATGCAGATTATGGTGCAATTTCCTGTCTCCAGGGTGACCCAGAGTACCTCATCTGCTCCCTGTTTACTCTCTAGTTCTGTTGCTTTGATCCTTTCCTTTACATAGAGAGCTACTCTTCCTCCTCCTCTTTTACCCTCCCTGTCCCTCCTGCAGATTGTGTATCCTGGTATGTTGACATCCCAGTCATGGTTCTCTACGTACCATGTTTCTGTGACTGCCACAATATTCAGGCAACACTCTTCCATCAAGGCCACTAGTTCAAGGAGCTTGTTACACAGACTATGGGCATTGGTACTCATCCCCCTTCACTTTTTTGACGGCCTTACCCCTTTTAGCCCCATCCCTGTGCTTACTGCCTTTGCCTTTTTTACATTTACCTCTGTCCTGCTCCTTAATGACTTCTCTACCTTGGTGTTTACCTCACTAATTACCGTGTTTTGTTGGGGGGAGGCTGGAATTTCCCTGCTCTTTTTCAGTGCCTCCCCCCTTGGCTAGTTTAAATGCTTCCCAATTAAACATTTAAACCTTTCACCTAGGATCCTGGTCTCCCCCTGGACAGATGCAGACCATCGCACCAGTATAGGTCTGCATCCCTCCAGATGGCTCCCCAGTCCCCAATGAAACCAAAACCCTGAGCTCCACACCAGTTCTGCAACCATTCATTGAATTCCCTGGTGAGGAGTACCCTAGCATCACCCCTTGCCATAGACAGGCAGCACCTCCGAGAAGGTTACCGTATGCGCTACTTATCTAAGGCCCCTCCCCAACTCTGCAAACTCCTCTTGCACTGCTCTGATCCCATTCCTAGCCAGGTCATTTGTCTCTAGGTGGACAATGACATCCAGCTCCCTCCCTCACGCAGCTGCTCCCACAATCCTGAGGATTCATCTCCTGTCCCTCCAAGCCATGGCGCCAAGCAGGCACCTTACCTCCCTCTCCCCTTCCTCCCCCACTTCTACCCCCCAATGACTGAGTCCCCCACAAGGCGTCATTTCCTTCCCCTGTGGGGTCCCATACCACCCTCCTGTGGATTTCCTCTGTGAAGGTTCCCAGCATCCTCCTTGGTCTCCACTGCTGGTGCCTCCATAGAGGAACCACTATCCACCAGAAGAACGTATGAATTGTGGAGAAGTACAGCTGGAGGGTGCAACTCTGTTCCACCACCCTCTCCCTCCCCAAGCCCACCCTGGTCCAGTCTCTCCTCTTTCTTGGCAACCTCTGAGGTAGTGGCCCTGGGTGGTGGTCCCTGGGTCGGGGAGGAGGTTTCACGAATCCTAGCCAGGTCAGCTTGGAGACTGGCAACCTCCTCCCTCAGACCAGAGAGGTGCCTGCAAATAGGGCAGCATCACAGTCTCCAGAATGTCTCCCGGAACACTGCCGCCTCACAGCCATTGCACTGCACCACTCCTATCATGTCTTATTTTGTGTCCCCTCACCTGTTTCTCTGTATGCTTACTCTCTCCTCTCCTTACAACTCTCACCCTTCCTGTTCTGGGACAGCAACTTCCTGTATTCTTCAGTAGCCTCCTTTTTCCTTGCTCAGTGTCAGACCACCAGCAGCTGGGTGGGGGGGAAGACAGCGAGCTACTTTTTTCCTTTAGGGTTGACAAAACTAATGTTTCTCTATAAAATACAAAATCACACATGCCCCCACAATGCACAGCATCATGGGCTGCATATGCAAATCACCACAGAATGTTATGCTGGTCCAACTTTAAGCAGAATTGCATGGTGCCGAAAGGCCCCTCACACAGTTTGCAAAGGGTGCTAACAGAAGACATAGACACGTGTTTCGTCCTACCAGGACTCATCAGTATGCCTGCGCCTGTTTGACACCCCAGTGGAATGGACCAGCTACCCTTAAGGCAGTGTGCCTTGGATATATTGTGGTGAACCCATTAAAATAAAAAAAACATTTAAAAGACAAAGAACCTCTGTGCGCAAACACTGAGGCAAGGGTTACCCCAAAGGGCATTTGGCTGGGAAGCCAAGTTTCAAGAAAATACAAAATCACACATGCCCCCACAATGCACAGCATCATGGGCTGCATATGCAAAATGTTTCTCTATGATCCTTCCCTTCCTACTGCCAAACAAGAAGTTCCTGTTGTCAGTCAAATCCAGTAGCTATAAAAGTAGAATTGGCTTACGGGTAGGGTTACCACCTTTGGATGAGGTAAAAACCGGATCCAAAACCACACCCCAGACTCCACCCCTTTTTTATGACTGGCAAGTACATCACTCCTCCTCCAAAGCCATTTGTAATGTTGGAATTAGGGTTGCCACCTTTGGATGAGGCAAAAACCGGATCTTTAGCTCCGCCCCTAGCCCCACCCCTTTACATTACTCATCATGCATTGCTCCTCCTAGAACCAGACAAACACACAGAGTTAAAATAAATCTCATTTACAGATATGATCTGGGGGGAAACAAGGGAAATACAATAAATAGCGCACAATAGTATATATGTATATAATACATAACAAAAAAATTGTTTGCTATAATCTATACTTTATATATTTTTCTGGTCCATTTCCTTGCCATATGCACAGTACTATTTCAAAGCCAAAGAAGTGGCCATACCTTTTTCTTGATAAAAAAAAAAAAATAAAACATTTAAACATGCCTAAATTCTGTTAGAGGTGAAAATGTTTACAAGCAAATGATGGTGGAGGCACAACTGGCTGTATTACTGTTACAAAAGATGGGGCAGGCTTTTTGCCCAGCTTTGCCACTTTAAGATGCAGTGGAAAAGATTAGGTTAAATAAGTGCTAATGGTGTTACTGGCCATACTTTACACCTCCCTGGTTGACTGCTCTCACAAACAAAGGGTTATATTGACAACATAACTTGTTTGTAAGCTGTGCATGCAGCTGCAACAATGGGAGATGTGACAAAATCTGTTTCAAAAGAATTTCAGAACTCAAAATGGCTCGAAAACCTGACCAGCACAGAGCAAAACCGGATTACCTGCTAGGGACCCTGAAAACCTGATCACCAGGTAAAAAACCTGACAGGTAGCAACCCTACTTAGCGGGGTGGGATGGAGGGCAATTAGTAAGAAAAAAGGCTAGCAACATGAAGTTGTAATTGGAGTCACCTGCTTTTATATTGTCTAAGCCACACCCCAATTAAGCTCTCTCTCTCTCTCTCTCTCTTCCCTACTGATTTAGCAAAGTTGATACAGTACCTCTCCCAGCACAGAACACACACTGAATTACTCTTTCTTTTTTTTTTTTTTTTTAACTCTAAATAAGACCCATTCTACTTCTAATAAAGTATCCGTCTGCTTAATCTCAACAGACGCTGACTCCTGCTAAGATAGAAGTGTTAAATTAGTAAGAAAATGGTAGCTTCTTTTAGTTAGCTGCTTTCTGCTCTACAAGCAAGACTTCTGTCTTCCAAAGGCTTCCCAATGACATGCCATTACTGTGTCAACATTACAAAGGGATGGATTACACTAAGCATACCAGTGATACAGGAAGGGCATGGGTGTTGGAAGGGGGGTTGGGGTGGCATGGCTGTGCCAGCACTGCGAAGGGATGAACAGCTGACATGGCTGAAGGATGCCAGCAGTAAAGAAGGAGTGTGGTGGCTGATTGTGTGAGTGCAGTCGGACGTGATGGAAGAAGAGGGGACACAACAAAGCTGTGATCACAACTGGGACTGATGATAGGAAAGGCCATGGCAAACATGTGACACCCGGGGGAGGTACGAATGCAGGAAGTGTCGCAGGCATGCAGTAACAGGATACAGAGGGACAGCATATGCATATAACCAGTGGGGAGAGGTTTTGGAAATGAGAACATGGGTGGGAATGTACTACTAGGGGACAAAGGGAGCAACAGTAACATACCCAAATTTGTGATGGATGAAGACACTGGATGAGAAAATTATCCTCCCATGGAGAGAGATGGAGTGCCAGAAGCATTCCATCACAGGGGTGGGGATGGCAGTTTGTGCCTGGGTCATCAGTGGTGACAGCAGGAAGACATGGGTGAAACATGCCAGCTGGAGGGTGCTGGGGGAAGGCATCCTTCTGAGGCATAAGTACTGCTCGAGGTACTCTGTGTATACCATAGGTGCCAGTAGCAAAAGGGTAGTGTTGTGACACTCTTAGACATGGGGAAGGTAGGGCATCACGGAAGTGTACCACACGTAGGAGAAGGATAGCAGGGAATACATACGACAACACATGGGACAAACTATATGACAGTACTGTAGCACCACTACACAGGGAGGAATTACAATAAGCATGTCTGGGGGTGGGTGGGGGTGTAGCATTGCTGGACCACCACTGCTCAGTGAGGAGTAGCGGACATGGATCCATAGTGCCAGCAGTGGACAGGGAGTGCACTGTCTAATTGTGTGAGTGCAATCAGACGTAAGGGAAGAAGTGAAGACCAAGCAAAGCTGGAATCACACTCCGGACGGAAGATAGGAAAGGGGATGGAAAACGTATGACAACACCAGGTGGTGAGGGACATAGAAGTGTTTCACTCATGGGAATGGATCGAGTGACATAGGAATGCAGTGAGAGGATAGGGAGGGACGGCACAAACATGCGACCAGTGGGGCAGTGCTTTTGAACTCAGAGCATGGGTGAGCCAGCACTGGTAGGTGAGAAAGGGAGCAACCTTAACACACCAGAATTTGGGATGGATGAAAGTACTGGATGAAAAAATGTATCCTCCCATGAAGAGGGATAGGGTGGGCTCATGCATTCCAACAGAGGGGTGGAGTAATGGCCATTCATGCCTGTAACATCACCGACGAGTGCAGGAAGACATGGTTGAAGCATGCCAGCTAAAGGGAGCTTGGGAAGGGCATCTTTCTGTGGCATTAGTGGTGCATGACAGACAATGCAGAGTGCAGGCGGGCTAGCAGTACCAGGGTAGCGTCATGGTCTTGGACATGAAGAAAGTAGGGCATGTCAGAATTGTACCATCTGTGGGAGGAGTGCAGTGCATACTTATGCAAACAGATGGGACAAATGACATGACGTCACTATAGCACCACTGCATATGGAGGGATTACATTGAGAATACCATACATGGCTGAAGGATGCCAGGACTGGAAAGGACTGCTGTTGAATTGTGTGAGTGCAATGAGACGTGATGGCAGAAAGAAGGACAGAACAAAGCTGTGGATATGTTTGGGACAGATGATAGGAAAGGGCATGGCAAATGTACGACACCACTGGTGGGGGGTGAGGGGTGTGTGGATGCCATGGAAGTGTTGCAGCCATTGGGAAGGAGCGAGTATCACAGAAATGAAATAACAGGACAAGGAGGGTATATGCATGTGACTAGTGGAGAAGGGGTTTGAAAATCAGAGCATGGGAGGGCCTACACTGGTAGGGAAGAAAGGGATCAACATTGACGGTCCAGGATTTGGGATGGATGAAAGCACATGAATGAAAAAAATTATCCTCTCCTCTAGAGTGATGCGGTGGCATAAGCATTCCAGCAGAGTAGTGGGGTGATGGCAGTTTATGCCTGGGTCATCACTGGTGAGAGCAGGAAGATATGGCTGAAGCGTGCCAGCTGGAGGGGGCCAGGGAAAGGCGTCATTCTGTTGTACGAGTAGTGCATGAGGGATGTACTGCAGAAGCAAGGTGGGCCAGCAGTAAAAGGGGAGTGTGATCACACTCTTGGACATGAGGAAGGTAGGGCATAACAGAACTGTACCATTCAGTGGGGAAGAAGGATTGCAGTGTGTGTGTGTGTGTGTGTGTGTGTGTGTGTGTGTGAACAGATGGGATGAACTACATGGCATTACTGAGGCATGTACATCATATGATGGAGATACAGTGCACATGTAAGTGTCCGGGAAGTGGGAATTGTGATCACAGAACATCCGGTGGGTGGACATAATTCGTTGCACAGGGAAGGATTACAATAAACATGCCGGGGGGGGGGGTGTTAAACATGGCTGGACCAGCACCACCGAGAGAGGAATGGTGCACATAACTGAAAAATACCAGCACTGGATTGGAACTGCAGTGCCTAATTCTGTGAGTGCAAGCAGATGTGAGAGAACAAGGGAGGGCCGAGCAGTACTGGGACCGCACTTGGGATGGATGATGGCAATGGGCATGGCATCTGTGTGAAAGGGGGGATGCCATACAAGGATGGCAACATGGATGGTGCGTATGGCATAGGAAGGTGATAACCATGGAGAGGGAGGGACAGCTTATGTATGGGTGGGACTGGGGAGGGGTGGGGAAATCGAAGCACGGATGGGCCTGCACTGGTAGGGGATGAAGTGAACAACACTGATGTAACAGGACTTTGGATGAATGAAGGGGGGCCCATGACAAAAGTACTGAGGAAAGACAGAGTGACATGAACATGTCACCACTGGGGAGGGGGTGAGATGGCAGACCATGCCCAGGGCTGCAGGGGTAAGAAGAGGACACAGCTGAAACATTACAGCAAGAAGGAGGGAGTGAACAGTATCACTGCATGCCATGGGTAATAAGTGAGGGCAGAACTGCTCAGCATGGCTATGCCAGCACTAGTGATGACTATTAATCAGTTAGGTGAGGAAAGAGGATGAGGCAGCAGTCTGCCAACAATGGGTAGGGGTTGGGGTGCACTGCTTGCCAGAAGTTCTCCACCGCTCATGAGGCTATGAAAGCTAAGGCACTCCATAAACATGCCATACAGGGGGAAGAAGGGCATGGTAGGGGAGAGGCAGCCTGTGGGGAAGAGGTCTGACATTACTATCAGCACTCTTGCTGTGAATTATAACTGCCATGCATTACTTTAAAAGACCTTCAATATGTCACACAACTAATTTTACATAAAAAACAGCTTATTAGCACATTTAAAAGTACCTTCCCAGAAGTAATCAGCAGTGGTGAAATGGTCCGAACACATGACGCTGTGCTTTTTGGGTTCAAAGTGGTCCACATCAATGTCAGGATGGTTCAGTGCCAAAAGCCACTTTCCCTTTAATTGAGGTTCAGATGGAATCTGATGAAGCTAACATGGTGGCCGCACTTTGTGTTGCCTGAAGTGTTGGCACATCCAGTAACCACACAAGTTGGCATTTCCCTCAAGAAAGACTAATGTAACAGGAAAAAGAAATAGCACTGAACGTGCAGACTGAAAACAGAGGGGAGAACAGAAAGCAGGCTAATACATATAGTTAATGGCTAATGAAATAAAATCTGTTCACAGTTTGCATGTACTCCAGCAGCGCTGGACTCAATCAGGTGGGCAACAACCAGCTGATGGCTGGAAGTGCGCGGTAGATGAAAGGAGAAGACGCAATAGCAGTTCACAAATGGGTCTCTGGTTACGAGGCACAGCACACCAACTTGACCACCTGCTGCAGCAACCCTCTGGCATCACAGCACTGCAAACGCGAGACCGAAGCTACACTGACAACAGTGCCTGGATAGCGGACAGGCCCCCAGAACCCTCCCTCACAAGGCTACTCCCTCGGTTAACGTCACCGAGCACAGCAGACTTCACAGGAGCAACCCGTATGTTCCCGTTTTTGTTTTTTTTGGGGGGGGGGGGTGGATGCAGACAATAACCACATCAAAAACAGCTGCCTCATGGCTAAACTACTGGGCGCCAAATTGCAATGTTGACTAAGTCATGCCACAGCACTACAACAAATGGATAAAAGTAATTTGGGGGAGGGGAGAAATCAGCCCAAATAAAGGGGGGGAACAAAAAGTGCCCTAACTGGTATAAGGAGCCAGTGCTGTGTTGCTGCATAGGTAGTATCATATTCAGGAGGGTTTGGCATTGTGCTCCATAGAGCGTATACACAGGCAGTACCCACAGCCCAGTCACTGTGCAGTAAAACAAAGGCAGTGGGCCTTGACCACACAACACTGACAATGATGGGGAGTGAGGCACCTGACTGAGGGCAGAAGACTACACTGACAACGATGGGGAGAAAGGCATGTGACTGAGGGCAGCATAAAGATGATCAGTAAAGGGCAAGCAGGTTTTTCATGTCCTCTAAACAGAACACTACCCATGCAGCAATGAAACGTCTGCCAACTCACTGGCATAAACACAATTCCTCCTGGATATCACAGCCTGCTGTGATGAAAGGCTGACACCACCACTTGGACATAAACACACACACACACAAAAAAATGAGGTGAGACACAGCACATTTCATTGCCGTGACAGGAGTTTATTTTCTACAACAGCGTGAGGAGAAACATAATTTGACGACGAATGGGACAACAGACCCACCTAGTCTGCATTTTCCTGCCCAACAGATAGCTGCAGATCCTACTTAACCAACAGCTTACTTCCTCCTACCCCCACTAGGACTGCCTTATGTCTGTCCCATGCATTCTTAATTCCTCCACTGTTCTTGACTCCACAACCTCCTCGGGAGGCTGTTCCATGCATCCACAACCCTTTCTGTGAAAAAATACTTCTTCACATTACCTCTGAGCCGTCCCCCTCTATCTTCAAATTGTGCCCCTTGTTCTTGCACATCTCTTTCTGAAAGATGCAACCCTCTTGGACTTTGTTGATTCCTTGAGGTGCTTGAAGTTTCTATCCTGTCCCTCTCCCTTCTTTCCTCAAGGGTATACACATTAAGCTCCTTTAGTCTTTCTTCAGTATGTCTTCTGGTGCAGACCCTGCACCATTTGAGTTCCCTCCTCTGGACAGCCTCACTCTGTCTATGTCTTTCTTGGAGATGGGGCCTCCAGAACTGCACACAATACTCAGATGGGGTCTCACCAACTGTCTGTACAGAGGGATAACAACTTCCTGTTTTCTACTATTGATGCCTTTTCTATGCATCCCAGTATCCCCCAGCCTTCCTTACTGCCTTCTCACATTGCTTGCCCACCTTTAGGTCATCTGATACAATTACCCCAAGTCCCTTTCCATTTTACTGTTGTCAGTATCTCACACCCCCATTAGTACCTTCCCTGGGTTTTTGTTTCCATGTGCATCTGCACTTCTTTGCATTGAATCTGAGCTGCCATACATTTGACCATTCCTCCAACCTTGCCAAGTCCCTTCTCATCCTTTCCAATCCATCGTGTATCAACCCTGTTGCAGATCTTTGTGTCATCTGCAAAGGGACATACTTTCCTTCAGTTCCTCTGCAATGTCATAAAGACATTAAAACGTGACCGGTCCCAGTACTGAACCCTGCGGTGCCCACTGGTAACCCTCCTTTCTTCACTGTATCATTTACTACTACCTTTGCGTCCTGTTGTCCAGCCAATTTTTATCCAGGCTACCACCTTGGGACCCACTCCAAGGCTGGTTAACTTGTGTATTACTCTTCTGCGTGACACTGTATCAAATGCCTTGCTAAAATCTAGGTAGGCCATGTCCACAGCCCCTCCCTGGTCTACTACTTTGGTCACCCAGTCAAAGAAATCTATTAGATTCGTCTGACACAACCTTCCCATCGTGAATCCATGCTGCCTTGGGTCCTGTGCCCCAGTGGCCTCTAGGTACTCAACAATTCTTTCCTTCAGAAGTGATTCCATCATTTTCCCTACCACTGAGGTCAAACTAACTGGTCTGTAGTTTCCTGCCTCTGTCCTGCTCCCACTTTTGTGAAGAGGAATCACATCTGCCCTCCTCCAGCCCCAGTTACCACCCATCCCTCCCATGATTTGTTAAGAGAGTAGTCAGCGGTGTCACTAGTTCTACCTTGGTTCTTTTAGGATTCTTGGGTGAATCCCATCAGGCCCCATTGCTTTATCCACCTTCAATTTTATTAGTTCTTTCAGAACCCTTTCTTCTGTAAATGGACTGGTATCGAACCCGCCTTCGGAGTGTTTCTCTTGTTTGGTTTAGGTACCTCCCCTCCTCTTCCTCTGTGAATACTGAGCAGAAATATTCGTTCAGTATCCCTGCTTTTCACTGTTACCCTCTACCCACATTCCCTCCCTTTATTAAGCCTCAGTATCCCTCCTTTGGTCTTTCTTCGCTCCCTAATGTACCTATAAAAGGTCTTATCCCCTTCTTAACAGAACTGGCTATCCTTTCCTCGGTTTGGGCCTTTGCTATTCTGACTGCCTTCCCAGCCTCTTTCTGCTTTAACTGATAAAGTTCTCTGTCCTGCTCCTTCTGTGTTTCCTTATATTTCCTGAATGCTATCCTTTTCTCCTTAACCTTCCCTGCCACCTCTTTTGAGAACCATAGTGTTTTTTTTCCTTTGTTGTGTTTTATTGATTTGCTTTACACAAAGGCTTGTTGCCTCTGTGATGGCTGTTTTGATTACTCCCATTGTTCCTCCTCCCTCCTTCTTGCCTGTTTGCTAGTGCATTTCTGAGGCACTCTCTCATCTTCCAAAGTCAGCCCTCCTAAAGTCCAATACTCTTGCTTTTTGTGTGGCTTGATTGTATGGCTGTGTTTATCGTGAACCACACTGTTTGGTGGTCGCTTGTTCCAAGATGGCTACCACTTCTAAATCCGAGATTCTTTCTCCGTCCCCATTTGAGAGTACCAGGTCTAAGATTGCTCCCTCCCAAGTGGGTTCCAATACTAGTTGTCTGAGGCATGCCCCCGTAGGGCATCAAGAATGACCCTGCTCTTGGATGTGCCTGCAGCAAAGGTGCCCCAGTTAACATCTGGCATATTCAGGTCCCCCATCAACAACAGAAGTAGTGATTC